>CALNHX010009119.1:0-53170 GCA_940337035.1 Agriotes lineatus | reverse complement strand
GAAAGAGCTGTCTAAGCCCTATTCGCCTAGTGGTGAGTTTGTTGTTCTCCGTCTAAAATATATAAAGTCAACCATGTCGATCAGTTGCTGATACTCCTATGGATGCTCCTGCGAGGAGGGTATCCAATCTTCGCGCTCCAGAGGTGAGAGAGAGTGCTGCGAAGAGAGCTCGACTTAATCTCCCCTCAAATATACATCAATTGGTAATTATAAAACCGCAGTGATTGACATGTTCGTATGTTCGTAGCGAATGCAGGAACATGTACGTCGACTGGACCGTCTACGTCGAGGAGCGTGTCTATGAGCTCTCGCCCTGGTAAAAATCTAAGTACGTATGAGTGTGCGTGTGAGTGGGCGGTGTAGTTACTATTGCTGTTACAGACTCCCGCTATTGCTCCGTATGCGACGAGAATGTTTCCGTGCGTGGCTTCGTTGGGCACATGCGAAGTAATCGTCATGCGTTGCGAACCGGGAGGTCAGGCCTGGATGATGGAGTGGCACCCCTGCAGTCAGCCTTTAGGTCCCAGATTGCCACGTACAGAGTTACAACCATTAATTATCATATAATGTTCGAGGAGTTTCTGTTAGAAATTAAAGAAAAAGTGTTGGCGTTATTGCGAAAGCAGCTTGGAAATTTAAAGAGCTTAACGGTGAATTTGGAATTATTTGGATACTGCGTTTTAGAAAGTAAAGGATTGGAAGAAATCAAGTCATTTAACACGCGCAATGAAATTGTAACTTTGGGTACCGACCTCGATGTATTGTATGATAATTTTTGCGGCATCTTGGATGAGAAGGTGTCTGAATTTCAGGAACGGGAATCTGGTAAGTTGATGTGACCTCGACGATGGCTGTATATTAAGAACACTTGAATTGTTGCAGACTGGGCTCTTAAGCAGTTGCTGTCGTTGGTCGTCGCCGTCAACAAATACAACCCCCTCAGAGCTGCCTCGTACCTACCACTGCCACCATTTATTGATCGAAAGAAAGCTATTGTCAACGTTCAAAACGAGGATGAGTACTGTTTCGGGTGGGCGATTTTAGCTGGTATTGTTGAACCCAGCGGACCTCCCCATCGTACGAGTTCTTATGCCGATTGTAGAACTGTTTTGGCGTTAGATTGGTTGGAATTTCCATTGAAATTGCGCGATATTCCGAAATTCGAACAAATTAATCCTCAACTTTCGGTTAACGTGTATGGGTTAGAGTCGCGTTTTGAAAATCGAAAAATGATTTGGGAAGTTGTGGGACCTTTGCATTACTCTGTCATGATGTCATGAAGCGGTCGAGACACGTTAACTTGCTTCTGTTAACTAATAATTGCTAGAAAGGGGGCAAAACATTTTTGTGACGGATGCTTGCATTACTTCCGTACTGAACAGCACTTGCGACAACATATCAAGTTCGATTGTAATCAGGTGTATACCAAAATACCAACCAATGAGTTGATCGTGGACAAACTTGGTGAAACAACCCCACAAAATATTTTGAAATTTGAAAATTACCATAAACAATTAAAAGTACCGTTCGTTGTCTACGCAGATTTTGAGACAATTTTAAAACCTGTACAGGAACCTGATACACAACCAGACCTCGAGAGTTCGTTTACAGTTAAGACGTGCGAGCACGTGCCTTACTCGTTTGCATATTTTATAAAGTGTTCGTACGACGATAGTCTTTCTAAATTTCAAACGTACGGCGGTGAAGATGCTTCAACTGTTTTTATGGAGCGGTTGGATGCAGACGTTCGTTATTTGTATGACAATTTTTTAAAAGGCGTGGTTCCTTTGGCGACGATGACTACTGCGGAACTTCAAAATTACGAGGCTGCTACGTCTTGCCATATATGTGATTGACCCTTTGTCGCCGATCAGATTAGGGTGCAAGGCCATTGTCATCTAACTGGGACGTATCAAGGTGCTGCACATTCGATCTGTAATCTAAGTTTCAAAGTTCCCAATTTTGTGCCTGTCTTTTTCCACAACCTAAATTATGATTCTCATTTGTTCGTCAAACAATTTGCCGTCGATGGCGAACAGATCGATGTCATACCTCAAACGAAAGAAAAATATATATCCTTTGGCAAGCATCTGTTGGTAGATGAAATCGATGTTGGTTACAAAACGAAGAAAGTTTATTTGCAAATTATATTTCTGGACAGTTATCGTTTTATGAATCGATCTTTGAGTACCTTAGCTGATTATTTGGCCGACGATCAGTTTTTTGAAATTAAAAGGTTGTTTGGGGACGATGCAAAGTTTCGATTAATGAGACAGAAAGGCGTGTTCCCATATTCTTTTGTGGACTCCTTCGAAAAACTGAACCTTGCGAAGTTGCCTTCGAAGGTTCAGTTTTTCGACTCTTTACATGAGGAACACGTCTTTCAAACTGATTACGATCGTGCTGTGTCTGTGTGGAACACCTTCGACTGTCAAACTTTGGGTGATTACTCGGACATTTATTTAAAAACTGACGTGTTGATTTTGGCAGACGTATTTGAAAATTTTAGGAAGTTATGTTTGGAAACATACAAGTTGGATCCTGCCCAATACTATACGGATCCAGATCTTAGTTGGGACGCTATGTTACGGTCTACGGGTGTCAAACTAGAATTAATAACTGACATGGATACATTTTCTCAAAAAGTCAATTAGGGGTGGTATAAGCACATGTATTGGTAGAAAGGCTATTGCTAACAATTGTTTAGTTCAAAATTATGATTGCTCCGAGCCTACATCATTCATTATGTATTTAGACGCTACAAACGTATACGGTTTTGAGATGCGCCAGTATTTGCCGCACCGAAATTTTGAATGGCTAGCGACAGAGGAAGTTGAAAATTTTGATGTGTCTGAAATTGACGATGAGGCGGATACGGGTTTTATTTTAGAGGTTGATCTACAGTATCCTGAACACTTGCACGACGACCACAATGATCTACCCTTTTGTCCCGAACTTATTATTCCCCCGGGTGGAAAATATAAATGTTCAAAATTGATTCCAAATTTGTACCATAAGACCAAGTATGTGCTTCATTATCGAAATTTAAAACAATGTTTAGATGCTGGTTGCTTTCTTACAAAAATTCACAGAATTCTTAAATTTATTCAATCGCCCTGGTTGCGCTCATATATTGATATGAATACCGCGTTGCGTAACCAAGCACAAAATGAATTTGAGAAAGATTTTTTTAAGGCTAAAAATAATAGCGTTTTCGGAAAGACGATGGAAAATGTCGACAAGCGATCGGACATCAGGTTGGCGAGCACGTGGGACAATGTCGGCAAGAAACTAGGTGCTGCAGCTCTAATTGCCAAAGCAAACTTTAAGGATTCGGTAATTTTTTCTGAAAATTTGATTGCTGTGGAACTTAATAAAACAGTTGTTTTGTATAATAAACCGATCTGTGCAGGTTTCACTATTCTGGACTTATCTAAAATCGTAATGTATGACTTTTTTTTATAATTTTTTGAAACAAAAATATGGCAATAATGTCTCCCTACTCTATACAGATACTGACTCGCTAGTAATTGACGTACGAACTGACAATTTCTATGAGGACATAAAAACTAATTTAGATCGTTTTGACACTTCAAACTATAAAAACGGTCGACACGGTATACCTCAAACCGTATCGGTCGTCGGTAAAATTAAAGACGAGTACGCAGGTGTTCCGGTAGAACAATTTTTTGGAGCCGGTGCTAAGTCCTACTGCGTGTTTGTGGGAGGGAAAGAAGTAAAGAAACCAAAAGGTGTGCAAAAGGCTGCTGCCAATAAATATCTCACTATGGCAACCTATCGCAACGTTGTTGACAATGTGCGTGGTCAGGTCTTTTGCCAAATGTATGTTTTTCGCTCTCACAAGCACACAGTGTACGCTGAACTGAAGAATAAAATTGCGCTATCATATCGGGATGATAAGCGCTATCTTATTCCTCAGTCGAATAACACTCTAGCATGGGGTCATGTAGATATAGGCATGTCAGGTGCTAGACCGTTGGACAGATTACTGGAATTATTGCAAGACGATCAGTAATACTACGAGCCGATCAATAACAGTACATTTTTTTGTCGTTTACATGGTAATGACAGTTTATTTCTTGCAAAGAGTCTCACGAGATTGGTACGTTTACAGAGGTTTTCTTTTCGTAGATATTTAGACATAATTTGATTTCCTTTGTATGTATAATTAGTTACTATGTTTTTGTATCGTAAAATGTTAAGTATACATAATTTCATTTTTGTACAATTTGTTATTATGTAATTGTATCATACTATGTTTGTAAGTAGTCATCATATAACATTCTCATCTAGTTCCAATTTAAATGAAATGTGTAATGTTGTTTAGAAGTAGTAATGCATATCTGAAGAAAAACTTACATAGTTGTACCAGTCTATTAATTAAAAAAGATATTTACTACAAAATGTTTTATTTTTTGAGAGTACTACATCATTTCTTTAAGTTACACGAAATTGGTTTTAGGTCTCCAAGAATTGTGTCGCTTGTCGAATCCCAATCACTTTACATACAATAAGTTTCCTTTCTTCTTCAGGACCCTTTCAACTAGATATACGTCTGAATGTTTTGTTTTTTGCAGTTCATGCTCGTAGAATCCTCCTTTAATTTCCCGACCTTCTTGGTCCGTAAGTCGATAGGTTGTTGGGTTTGTAAGTCGAACTGTAGATATTATAAATATTTCGTTGCTCCAGCTTGGCGTGTACCCCTTGCTAAATGCCGAACGATACTTGCTAATGCGTACCAAGTCCCCTGTACGAAACTTTTGAGGTTTCGGGTCCACGATCTTTGTGTAACTGTACGGCGTGTTTAACAAAAGTTTTGTATTCTTTAAGTTCACTTGGGTAGGTTTCATTCCTATTTTGCGCTGCGTGGTTGTGTTATACTTTGCTACAATCTTGGGTAGGATATCCAACCATTTGTAGGACCCTTGCAGGCTGAACTGCATCATGTTCTTCAGTGTGCGGTTGCATCTCTCCACTATGCTGCTCTTCATACTAGAATACGTGCTATAGTGATTGATATTGTGCTGCCGCTTTAATCGTTGAAAAGCGGTGTTGTAAAACTCTTTCCCCAAATCCGTTTGCAAGTTTTGCGGTGACACCTTTACATCCTTAACACCTTACCCATGGCAGCTGTTACGTCCTTTCCTATTTTACGTTTTACGGGATAGGCCCACACATACTTCGAGAAAGCATTAATCACTACCAAAATGTAACAAAAGCCTTTATTGACTTTTGCATAAGGAATCATTTCTACCAAATCCGCTTGATATAAATCGTTCAAGCCTTTTAGGATAACGCGCCTTCTCTTGAAATTTTTTCGTGCTTGTTTGTGGAGTTCGCTAACTATGGCTTCTTTAAGGTTCATTGTCAACTGTTGCTTTCTACACTCCTACGGGGCATTTAAGCAGCAGTTGCACTTATAACTTATTGTTTATGGATTCGAATTGCAGTTTATCTCCTCGCCGCAATGTCTTACCAACAAGCGTGCCCTGTAGGATGCCGTTGATGTGTGATACTACCAAAGGTCCGCTGACTTGAACACTTCTGATCTCGCCGGTTGTTAACGGAAAAATGTACTCGTTCTGTCCGAAAATTTTGGAATATCCGATTTCATCGTACCCACGACCCACTAGCAGCAGTGGTACTTCTATATGGAGTTGATTTACATTTTTCACTTTCATAAAGACATGTCTGGGATGCGCTGCGTGGCGCGTGCTGTGGTAGTGCCGTCCAAATTTGTCGATGGGCATTACTCTATCGTCGGCTGATGCTTTCTGACCTTACCGCTATTGACACTCCACTTTTGTACCCCTTAGTAGATTATTTTCGCGTCTCGGAGGGCTTCGGTGATGCGAACTATCTCATTGGAATGACCCGTGTGTCCAGCTGCCTGAGAAGCTATTAATATACGCAACCGATTCACTAATGAGTTGGGATTCTTCCAAGGAACATATTCCACTTTTTTGTCCGTCAATGTTAGTAATCCCTTGCCACGCCGTGGTACTTTTGTCGCTGGTCTGCCGGGAGCTCTTATGGTTGAGGAGGCAGTTAGAGGTCGTACTATTTTCATGTATTTAGACCCTGCGTTACCACTAACTCTTTGTGTGGGGTCGTAGTTTACACGATTTGCGGCGGAACGATCCACTAAATCTAGATATTGCTCTAAATCTGCGTTTTTGTATATATTTGGTTTCTTTTTAAACATCAATTCGTACAATCCTGGAGTGCCTTTGTAGACTATTCTGTTGCCGTTGTCTGTAATAACGATATTTTCACCCTCGAATTTGATTTCTTTATTTCCTATAGCAAACTTATCTCCCTCTATGTCGAATCGGACTCCGTAGTGCAAATCGTACTTGTCCTCAGTATCTCGTATCATTCCTTCCACGTATGTGCTAGGTAACCCTTGAAATTGTTCTAAATATTGACCAAGAACTTTCGGTGCCAGCATTTGTTGGATGGTTTCTCTGGCCGCTTGTACAGCACCTTCTTCTGCTGCCGCCTCAGCAACCTCCGTTTGCAACTGCTCATCGTATTCCTCTACTGGTTCACTCTCGGATAACACATGCGTCTGCAAAAATCGAGGTGTGGAGGTGTGTGATGGCCCCGGTGTGGACGTGTGTGATGGCCCCGATGTGGAAGTGTGTGACGATCCCGGAAGGTTCGTCGCATAAACACGGCCTGGAGTGGTTATCGCTCGCGGACGGGGCAAGGTAGAGGGAGTGGATACTCTACGTTTAATTGTTATTGGCAAATAATCCACTTTTGGTTCCCCACTGGCACACCTTCTTGCTTTATAGTTGTCAGCAATTCGGTGAGCGGTTTGGAAAGAGGTTTAAATTGCTCAGCTAAAATCGATTGGGATTGGGCGATGTCTGCTTTTAAAGCTGCGTATTTACGTCTAACGGATTGTCGGGTTTTGATAAGTTCCCAGGCTAAACGCTTATCCATGTTGCAACTCCTTCAGTTGTTGGTAAACTACTACCTTCCCTTCTTTGGCTGCTGTCTATATATTAAAGTAATTGTCGAAACCTTTTCTATATCATTCCGCGTTGGTTTCGCTTTCTTTATCGATCACTAAAGATCCGTGATCCTCATTCCAACAATAAGAGCACAATGCTTTAAATTTGTCGAATGACATGTCCGTGTTGACATGATCGTCGCAAATGTGCTTCAGATTGGTGTTGCTTGTTGGAATATGATGACGAGATTTGCATTATCTCTTATGAGCTGCTTAGGAATAGATGAATACGTCTGACATGGATAAAAACAATCTATGTTTCGGTGACGTCCGAAACAAAAATAATCTCGAATTATGCTTTGCGTCTCGCAAGCTACGTCGTCAAAAACTATCACGGAATGTTCTTTTGCTTCCTGGGGTTTGATCACCTCACAATCGTTACTATATTCGAAGAATCCAATGTCTCTCAATGGTTGAAAGGCTGCTCTCAGATAATTATATTTGGGTTGATCGAGTGTTTTCGAATATATATAAAGGTTTGCGAATCGCAACCCATTTCGATGCACTAGTAAACTGATTATGAGGTTGGTTTTCCCAGATCCGGATCGACCTATGACCACACATCGTTTACATCCTTTACCCAGTTAAGCGGTGTGCTATCTGTAAGTCTCGGATATGGAATTTATTGTGTGATTTACTACCGGCAAGGAACACCCTTGCTTCAAAATTTTGACGTTTTCCATCGTTTTCGCTCGGAAGGAAACTGCGCTCTACCCGCCGTGCGTTCTCGTTATATTTGTTAATTCCGTTTGAAGAACATCGGTCGTGTGTAAGTCTTTAAGATGAAAGCTACTAAGCGCAAACAAACCAGTCATCACCGAACCGCCTAGCAGAAAGGTTGCGGTTTCCTGAATACCCTTATTGACAAATTACCCTTTGAACTACACATACCAGCAAGTTTTGCGGACCTGGTACCCGACTTAAAAAACGTCTTTCTCGAGGCGATCGAGGAAGGAATCCTCTGGGCGAGGCCTGCAAGCAACACGACATCGCATACTCACAATCTAGCGATCTTTCGACACGTCACGCGGCAGATAAAGTTCTAGCCGAGAAAGCTTGGGAACGTGTTAAAGCAATAGACTCTACTCTTGGGGAAAGAGCTGCAGCCCTTGCTGTGACTGGAATTATGAAAGGAACGACGAAAGTCGGAATGGGTGTGAAGCGGAATCGTACACGGCGAACGCATTCCAAACGGGTCGGTATCACAATCCGCTCGCATTCAGGAGGAGCTTTGAAAACAAGGAGGAGGAGGAGGCGGAAGCGGTCAAGAGTACTACCTCTTCCGAAGAGAGGAGGCATATTGCCGCTTGTACCCATACTTGCTGCATTAGGAGGATCCCAATCCCTCGGAGGTGGTGCTGCAGCAGTCGCTAAAGCAGTGGGAGACTCAAAGGCTGCTAAAAAGAATCTCCAGGAAAAGGAGCGACATAACAAAGCTATGGAATCCATTGCTCGCGGAAAAGGGTTATATCTACGACCGTATCAGTCAAAAAACTACTGTTGAAGCTGCCGCGCCGCGCGTTAACCAACATCGATATTACAGACTACGTTAAACGCCTAGAAATTCCACACTTTAGGGGAATATTTATGCGGGATGCCCTGCCTATCAAGATTCGTAAACGAGAATGTGGTGTCACTAACTTGGACGATGATGTTGGACCTGGCATGCATTGGACGGCTTACGTAAAAGTGGATACCTTTGTTCTGTATTTCGATAGCATCGGTCGCTTACAACCTCCAACCGAATTAGTGAAATACTTTCGTAGCGATGGTGGCAATAACACGATCACGTATAATTCTAATAGATATCAACGACTCATGTCATACACATGCGGTCACCTGTGTCTCAAATTCCTATATAACTTTGCGAAACCGCTTTTGTCGGCAGTTTAAGTGTTGCCCTTCATCATGTCTAGTATATTCACTCTGACAGGTGATTCATCCATCCTTACTGCGAATTTTGACCCCCCTATTTTCTTAGACGACGGTAGCGAATATGTTCTGGGGTTGTTAAGTTTCGAAACCTACAATACTATTGCTAACATTACACCTCCCAACAATGAATTTCATCTCGTCGGACTACCTCATATTACTATACCTGAGGATGCATACGAAATTACCGACATTGCCGACTTTCTGCATAACCAACTTGAGTCTAGCGGAGGTAATGGGCGGGTGCTTTTACGCGGAAACAACAGCACCTTAAAAACCGAAATAAAATCGAACGTTCCAATCGACTTTAGTTGTGACAATACTATCCGAGACATGTTGGGATTTGACAGCAAAATTTATGATGCGAATATGTGGCATGCAGGTGAACATGTAACGAAAATTTTGAACATTAACTCCATCCTTATCCACTGCAATATCGCTATCGGTTCCTATAAAAATGGTAAGCCTGGCCACATCGTTCATCAATTCTTCCCCATAGTGCCGCCTGAGTACAAAATAGTGAAAACACCTAACCCTGTCATTTACCTACCGATCAGCACGAGACAGATCACTAACCTAACTGTTAAAATACTGGACCAGACTGATACCCCCGTCAGTTTTAGTAAGGAAACCGTCACGGTAACATTGCATTTAAAGAAGTTATAATGGGTTTTCGATTCAACCCTTCACCCTACCATGTCCAGCCCAGTTCGTATAAGAGACGTTGTCCACAGCCATGTAAAATCAGTTCAGCTTCGTCCGCCGAGCAGTTAACAAAGGCAAACAGAGACTTCTTGCGATCGTTGGGTTTTAAAGTGCTGCCATGAGTATTCTAAATATTGGGGAACGTGTCCCCGTCGACAACTCCATCGTTAGCAATCAGTTGCACACCCATCAACCGTATACAAACCGTTTCGACTATAACGATGAAATTCAAATTCCAATTCCTGAAGATATGTCAACTCTACCAGGTTTGAGCTATCTATACATAGAGGGAAAATTACGGAAAGCAATTGGTGAAGTTACGACGGCTAAATCTCTTAACAATGGGTTGGCTCACTTATTTAGCGAAATCCGATATGAAATCAATGGTGTCGTTGTCGATTCTGTTACCAAACCTGGTATTACATCTACTCTTAAGGGATATGTGTCCTACAGTTCTGATGATGTTAAAAGCTTAAAAATTCTGGCTGGTTGTACGCCGCCAATACTTACATTACCGATGCACAGGGCAACTTCAGTGCCTGCATACCGTTGAGAATGCTGCTAAGCTTTGCCGAAGATTATGGAAAAGTCATACTTAACATCCGACAAGAGCTTGTCCTGATTCACAGCAATACCGATGCCGACGCCGTATTCAGTGCTACCGTAGGAGAGACTGCTAAAGTTACGATTGACAAGCTGTATTGTAAAGTTCCACATGTCACTCCAGGTCTTGCTCAAGAATTATCTCTAACCAAATACATTGACAAAAATATCGACACACAAGTAGCGTTTCGCAGCTGGCAACTTCATATCATACCAGGCGTTAATGCCGTGACTCAACATTCTCATGCCATTGCAACAACCACCAAATTACAAACCCCCAGATATGTCATCGTAGGTTTTCAGACGGAACGTTCGGGGCTCATCTCTAAGGACAATAGTCATTTCGACAAAATTAATCTTACAAATTTTAGAGTTTATCTCAACACCGAACGTTTCCCCTACGATAATTTAAAAAACAATTATGGTCTGAATCATTACGCCACATTATACGACATGTACTCCAAGTTTCAATCGTCCTATTATAACAAGACTGACCAGCCTTGGTTCACGCCCAATGAGTTTGTCGACAAAGCACCCATTGTTGTAATCGACTGCTCCCATCAAAAGGACTACCTCCACGCGAACGCTGTAGTTTTTCGAGTTGAATTTGAAACTTCCGCAAACGTGCTAGCCACCACAACCGCGTATTGTCTCGTTCTTCATGATCGAGTTTTTACGTACAACGCTCTGACAAAAGCAGTAAAACAATTGTAATACCCTGAAGCAGGTCTTTTTTTGCATTGTACTCTTACTGCCGTCTACTTTCTGATTATTGAAAAAATATAATATTAAAAAAAATACTCGGCTAGGATTCGAACCCAGATCTCCTGAGGCGCAGTGTCTAGAATTCCCTTTAATGCATATAATGCTCCCCAGGCGTCATACCATTAGACCACCGAGTCCTTAAACTATTTAATGAAAAACGGCGATGACCTTCGGCAAAAAATTTGACCTTGAGTTTAAGATCATTGTTAAAGGCTTTGGTGATTTTCAAGGTCACATCATTTTTAAGGACGAACTCTAACACCTCCCACCACTCGACCTTGATTTCAAAGTCAAACTCTAGAACCTCCTCCCACCAAAAAGAAAAAATGCACAAAAACGGTGCGGCTGCAAAATCATGACAGTCTGGTTGTAACATGGAAGCTGACGATAACACCTACGTATTCCCTACCTACCTAGACGAATATTACGAGGAATTTTTGCAGTTATTTCCATTGTTTGGTACCGATAATATACATATCACCGTTACGCTGGATGGACATCGGGACTTTACTACAACTAGTACAAAACTACGACTCCCAGACGCGTTGGATTTTTTTACGTACAATGTGATGGAGTCCCTCGAGGAGTATTTAAAAAATTATAGATTAGAACGTAAATGTGTGAAGAAAATCGTATACGAGTTATGGTGATGCCCACCTGCCCATCTGTTGACTAGTATCGGTCTGAACGAACAAATTTGTGAAAAGAAGAAAAATGAAGAAGAAGAGTGTGCAGTTTGCCGACTCGAAGAATCAGATGTACAATCTGCATTCGTGGGCGTATGCGTATAAAGAAGCTCGGAGGGGACTCTGGCAACAAGAAGCTATGGATAAGATGAGGTTCGCGCGGAGGATCCTTAATGTGGAAGAGGTATTGAGGAACGTCTTCAGCTCAAAACATAGGGATAAAGTATACGTACAACGCTATTCAGCCTTTGTAGATCATTAGATTGTACATTGTTAGATTATATTGTTTGAAAATAAAAAAAACACAATAAAATTTAAATGTGGTTTTATTATTCCATTAAGTAATGATTATATATATGGTAAACATTAGAGAAAGCACAATAGCAACAAGTTTTAGCATGATACATGCAAAGGGGTTGTGTTGGACTGAGTGGTGGTTGCTCCGCAATTTCAATGATTGGTGTTGTGGTGTAGCGTTTCAGAAACTCAGCCCTTTCTCTCCCTTTGACATATATCAGTTCAGCGTCATGCAGAAGGCGCCGCAATATGGTGGGGAACAGGTATGCAGGAGTAAATCCATCCTTCCAGGCTATGCAATGATGGTTTTCCATTAACCAACGGGCTTGCCTTTGCAAATTCTGAGGCAGTGCTTCGAAAGGAAAGGGTTGTTTGAACACGTGGTGAGCAATACTGGTTCCATCGTAAGCAGCAAATTCCTTAGGAGTGAAATTCTTGTCGGTTGTTTTGAATCCTTGAATATTGATAACCAATTTCATGTTGCCTCAGAGAACTAGCTGAACGGCTAAAGGTACTGGCGCACTCACACTTGTCAGGTCACAACGAAGTTATGGTCGGATAACTAGCTGGACGGCAAAGTAATACTACCACCCCCCCACTCTCCATGATAAAACTTGCGCAGAAGAGTTACACCTGCTTGACCGCTCTCGTCAGAGCATTGGACGTATAAGTAGTTTGTTCAGTAAAAAACTCTAACAAATAAACATTACATACTATAATATAATAATATAAAAATAATTTTTTATTTCTCACTTTGCGCAAAAAATATATAAAATTTTTAATACTAGCTTAACTAGTAACATTTTCTTCTTTAGTTTCTTTCGCTCTAGTTTCTTCTTTAGTTTTTGCTTCATCTTCTTCTTCTTCTATAAATTTGTTTACTTCACTTAGCTCATGATGTAACCCGAGATCTTCCATCAGATTTACAAAGAGCCTTCGATTTATCACATTATTTAGAAACAATTGACATACTTCTGCACCATTTTCATATAATCTTTCTCTCGTGTGCAACTCTTCATCGGTATATCCGCTCCGCCCCATACCATACACGACTTCATGTCCTGCGTCGAATGCTAAGTCCTCACACAAACCTTGCAGATTTCCTATGGCGCTGCGCACATCTGTAGCTGGCGCTCGAGCAGCCTCCGAGTAACACATCCACATTACGACGACAGTTGCTGCCCAATTGCTTCTAGTTCAATATCACACCTAACACTGTCGCTAGCGAACGTCAGCAGTTCGTACAGACACAGAGCCTTCTCCGACAATTCGTCAAAGTTTTGTAACGTAACCTGTAGATTTTGAATATAATCCCCAGGTTGAGTTAGCGCTCGCGTTATTGCTGTTGAATAAAATTGAGGAAACTTTAAGTTCTTCAATTGTGCTAGTTTTCGTCCAATTAGAGTGCGAACTCTGTACAACTCTTCCACAGTTTCTCTCCCCAGGTAAACATCCGATCCGTCCTGACCCTGTATGCGTAACACCTTCACCGCTTGAATCGTTGTGAATGATAGGAGTATGGGTCCCAACTGAAGCGGTGGCCACTGTCCAGCTCCGGAATAAAAATAATTTGTTATAATTCCCTCATTTTCTAACAGGATTCCAGCAGCTGAACCCAATTATTGTGATTTCCACGTATTTGTATTACTGGTACAAATTCACCGCTGGTTTGTAGACCCACACATACAAACTTAGTCTGTGAATTATTTAATCTATATGTACTACTGCCAAGGAGCACTGGACACTGTTGCGGTTTAAACTTCGTGACACCATCGAACACTGCTTGCCCGCTCTTCACTAAGCCAAGAACTTTGGTAATGGTTTCCATTCTTAGTTGCACTGACTAAGAAGATGTTCTGCGATTCCTACTCCTGTCTGCTCTTTTTTATCTACTTTTCGAAGGTAGTGGTAGAAGGGAGTCACAAGGTTGTCCACGGTCACGGTCAAGTAGGAGGAGTACCAAAACTAGTGGTGGGGGGGGGGGGAAGTGGTCAGTTAGAAATAGCATTTCAACGAAGTAGCAGTTAAGCGAATCGAGTGTGCGTAGAAGCGTTAGACTAAACTATAATGCCGCTGGATAAATTTGGAAGGCATCACCTTGGCCATCCCTCAGATCATTCCACTGATCCTCCTCCTCAACTGTTTCTTTTCGAGAACTTGGCGGATTTTTACTATGAAAAAGACATACACTTTACAAGTCTAGGAGTTAACCCTGAAGGCTGGTATATTCTACTATTCGGTAAGTTAAACTAGAGAGTTCAATTCGCTGAGGCTGTTATATCTTCTGTCAATACGAATCCTGAAACTCCTACAATTATTTTGAATGATAGCCATCTTAGCGCTACAGAGTTGACTGGAAAGACCTTGAAAAGGGGTGACGTGCTGAAATTTAAAGCAGTCAACGACATTCCTGTTATGTATGTGGAATTTCATCTCAAGGCTCCCATCCTAGTGGAGTCGCCCGGTCAGCCTTGAACAGCTATTCCCCCCTCTCATTCTGGATTACCAACTATATAAGCGTGTCACAACCTTACACAGTAACAGTCGCTAGTTTTAATTTAACCATGTGTATCGAAGTATTTCCGCCATACCTCCGCCGATACGAGCACCGCATCCAGACCTACAAAAACTGGACTGGTGTCATACCTGCAGCCTCGCTTGCACGGGTTGGATTTTTCTACCTTTAAGACAGCGATGAAGTGCAGTGCTTTTGTTGTGAAATTCGTATCCACAAATGGGTACCGGAAGATGATCCTCTAGAGCAACATTTGCGCTGGTCCGAACATTGCGTCTTTGCGAAGATGTGTAAAAAGTTGCAACAATTACAAAACGGGTTAGAAGAGGTCAAACAATTTTTGGTTGCGGATCAACTTAACATAAGTGATGCCTTACAAAGAATTAGTGCACTAGACTTGACAATTCCTAATTAATGTATTTATACTTAATAAATGAATTTATAACACTTTTTTCGTTTTATTCATTGTCGTTGTTCCTTTAGCCGTCTTCAGAAGTACATTCTTCTACGCCAACGATCGAGCATCATTTCAACAATATGAATCTCACAACCCCGCAGTTCGTGGAGGTTCTTGTTTGAAAGGGTTTGGAACAAGGTTAAGTCAAGGTAACCATCCAAATACGATTTAGCCTTGAACTTAAAAGCAGAGGTCCTTGAACTTAAAAGCTGAAGTCCTTGACTTTAAATATTTTTTCTTTAGAGTGTTCTGAGACAAGGTCAGGTCAAGGTTGCCACCCCCCACCACTCGACCCGCCACCTCCCACCAACACTTACCCTTGTCCCACCAACACTTAGCCTTGACCTTAATATTTATGGTGGTGGGAGGTGGCGGGTCGAGTGGTGGGGGGTGGCAACCTTGACCTGACCTTGTCTCAGAACACTCCAAAACACCCTACTTCTAGGATTGGTACTGTACACACCGGAACCTGTACCCCCTTCAAACTTAGATCCATCAGTGTAAAAAATGATGTTCTTATTTGTTGGAGTTGGTAGTTGGTCCGGATTCCAACTTGTGTGTACAGTAAAGTTCTTTTCAAAGTCATAGGCTTTGATTATAAGATCAGAACCCATTTCTAATATTGGGTTGGTGATGTGTGACATGATCTTGCCATGTCCTAGATTATTAGCTGTGGTCATCCAGTGGCCGGTACTTTGTAATCTGTAGGCTGCCATTCTGGCTTCACCTTCCAAGAAGATGTGCAGAGGTGGCAGATTTAAAATAGCATTCAGTGCTTGTCCTGAGGTGCCCTTAAAGGCTCCAGTGATGCACCGATTAGCTAGATATTGTATTCTGCTGATTTTGTGGATCGCAGTTGCTTGTTTTATTTTAGGCCACCAGGCGATCATTCCATATGAAATTATTGGTCGAACCATGGTTTTGTACAGCCAGAGGGTCAGTTCCGGTTTGAGCCCCCACGTACTACCTATGGCTCTTTTTCCAATAACTAATGTTTGTATGCACCTGGTGATTGTTTTGTCTAAGTGGGAGTTCCAAGTTAGTTTGGAATCGATGGTTAGACCTAAGTACTTAACCTCGTTCTCCCAGTTGACATTTGTCTCAAACAGTTTTATGTTCATTCTGTTTGTGATGTTCTTTCTACGAGTGAAAGCGACGAGAGTGGCTTTGCTGGGATTAATTCTAAGATTATTCTCTAGACACCACTCTTCGGTTATCTTTAGTGCTGATTTCATTACATTGTCTACGGTTCTTTGGTATTTACCTTGAATCAGTATGACAATGTCATCAGCGTATCCTTGAGTGTAGTAGCCTTTGTTATTGAGTTGGATCAGCAGTTCATCAACTGTGAGGCACCACAGGAGTGGAGAAAGAACTCCTCCCTGTGGACATCCCCTTGTCGCCTGCACTGTCTTTTCCTTGTCAAATAACTTGACTTTTACAACTCTGGTGTTGAGCATTGCCATAGTCCATCTTATCGTGGTGTTATCGATCTGATGGTTTGTCATTGCTCTTTCAATAGAGTGGTAGGAGGTGTTGTCAAAGGCACCTTCTATGTCTAGAAATGCTCCGACTGCGTACTCCTTGTACTCCAAGGTTCTCTCAATTTTCCCCACTAGTTGGTGTAGGGCGGTTTCACATGACTTCCCTGTTTGGTAAGCATGTTGATATTTGTGAATCGGGAGTGAAGTTAGGGCTTCCTCCCTCCAGTATCTGTCTACTAATCTTTCCAACGTTTTAAGGAGGAATGACGTTAGGCTGATAGGTCTGTAAGATTTAGCTTCTGCATAGCTGCTCTTACCAGGCTTAGGGATAAATACTACTTTAGTCACTCTCCAGGCTTGGGGAATGTAGCCCAGAGCAAGACTTGCTTGGAACATGTCTTTGAGTGGGTTCAGCAGTATATCTATCCCTTTCTGCAGCATTACGGGTTGTATGCCGTCGTTTCCAGCAGATTTGAAAGGACTGAAGAGGCTAGTTGCCCATCTAATCCTTTCTTTGCTGACTATTCTCTTAGCTGTTTCCCAGTCTTCCCTCCTAGGGGTATGATTGGGTTCAGCCAGAGTAGGTTGTTCCACTGCTCTGGGTAGGTGAGTTTTTATCAAAAGAGATAAATTCTCCTCTTCCGTTGTAGTGTATTCTCCGCTTTCTTTTTTAAGAGTGCCTACTGGGTTCATGGCTTGCTTTGAGATGATTTTGTGGAGTCTAGCTGTGGATCGCATGGTCTCCACCTCCTGGCAAAACTTTTTCCAGGCTGCTATCTTAGCTGCCTTGATCTTTTTGCCATAGTCTGTGAGAGCCTTTTGATAGTTCTCCCAGTTATTTGTGGCTTTAGACCTGTTAAACAGACGTCTGACTTCCTGTCTGGTCTTTTCTAGGTCGTTATTCCACCAATTTGTGTGGTTTTTTGCTCTTTGCTGACTTGGGTCTATTAGAGGACAGCTACTCTGAAAGGAGTCAATCATGGCCTCTTTTAACCGGTCAGCATTTGAGTCTAAAACTACTTTATTGGGAGATCTGAACTTTAGGTGTTCTATCTTCTCTTGTAGTTTTTGTTTATATAGGTCCCAGTCTGTCTTTCTTGGGTTGTAGTAAACTCTTTGGCTTACTTCCCGTTGAGACAGTTCAAAGGTTATATAATTGTGGTCAGATAGTGATGGTTCGTCTGAAACTTGCCATTTATTCACTGATTGACTAATTCTCATTGTGGTTATGGTAATATCTATAACTTCATGTCTATTAGTGTTATAAAAGGTTGGAGTGTTACCTTTATTGACTACTACTAGATTGTTAGTTAAGATAAATTCTAAAAGTGACTCACCTCTTATGTTGCAGTTGGTGCTGCCCCAAATGGTGTGGTGCGAATTTGCGTCGCAGCCTAGGATGAGGTCTAGATCGTCTTGGGAGGCAGATGATACTAGGTTCTCTAGTTCCTCGCTAGGCGGTGGGTCCCTGGAATCGGATGGAAGGTAGACGGAGCTTATAATGGCTTGGTCACAACCTTCATCGTTATTCCATTTTATTTTAATTGTGGTTATGTCTCTAGAACAGAATTCCATTAGTGGTAAACAGTCTAGATTATTTCTTATAAGTATGCATGTTCTAGGACTTGCATGATTATAAATAAGCTTACCTTTAGCACCCCCTAGCCCACGGACTTGTCCCTTGACTATCCATGGTTCTTGGATCAGTGCTAAATCGATGTCATCTGCTAGCAGCTTTCTGCTTAGATTTGCAGTGGCTGCTTTGCAGTGGTGGAGGTTAATTTGTACTACTTTCAGGTACTTCTTTCCTATCCTTGGAGCGGATAAGGAAAGTGACCTTGTTGAGGCCTAGGTGCGCTACACAGTTGATGGATGTTAGTGCTTGTTTTGCCCTGTCATCTATCATTGCTGCGAACGTTCTGCCGCCATCTTCTAGTGGAGTGACGTTGAGTATTCTCCAGGTATCGGTCTGGAGGTCTGCCTTCCGTTTGTTTTGTTTTCTGATCAAACGGAGAATTGCCTCGGGTTTCTGTTTGTCGTACCACTTGGGGACGTTAAACACTACCCGGACGGAATTAATAACTTTTGCCCTCTCTTTTACCTCCAGCTTGGCATTGGTCCACGGGTGCAGCTTAGGTACTTGCTCACTTAACCAGTGTTTTGTGAGTTCGTCCTTGCACGCAACCACGTACGTACCAGCTTCGAGATAGTGGCTGGTAAAGAGAGATGTGTTCTCTTCTTCTTCCATCTGGAAGATGAGATTTATCAGACTGTCTCTGACTAGGTCACCTTGTTCCTTTGTCAGTTTGACGTCTGGATATGCAGCAGGGTAGATGGCCATCTTCACCGTAGTGGCTGCCTCAGCAAAATCAAGCTTGCTGGTGCCTGCCTTTGGTGAGGTCGGCTTGTCTACTTTCTGCCTGGGCCTCTTTTTGGCGTTTACTGGGGAGGGAGTGGCTTCGTCAGAGCGTTGCCTCTTTTGTCCCTGGTTGGTTGCAGTTTTTTCCGATTTCGAAGCTGGGTCTGCTGCCCTCTTCTCCATCTTCTGCTTTCTTTTAAAGTTTGGGTCGTACTTAATGCCCTTGGCTTCGCAGGCTCGCTTGGCGCGTTCTCTGAGTTCCTTGGCTGTAAGTTGGACCTTTTTGAGGGACACTTTGCCTAGTTGATCGGTTATGTCCGCTCCGGTTGCGGCCTTTTTCTGCTCGGAAGACTGTTCTTGACTGGAAGTCTGGACTGTCAACTCTGCAGTAGAGGCACACTGTTCCATTTTCGTCTCGGTCACCGAAGTCTGGGCATCAGTAATCGGAAGCGGTGATGACTCCATCAGTGTGTCGTCTTCACCCTGTGAAAAAGCAGTTGTTAACTCCATACAAGTGAGTATTTAATGCAACTGTAAGAGGTTTGGCTAAATACTTCTGGAGGGCGCCTGGTATCCAGAAGGCTCCGTTCATGACGCATATTATAAGCCCCTGCACGAGTCGCATAACACATTCGAAAAGGGGATTTTGGAATCAGAAAGGCTGATCTTCTAGGCAGCCATGCATCTCTTGAGCCTGGTCCCCCGCCGTGAGATTTAGGATTTTTTATTGAGGTTTTCTCCTCTTGGTCCGGGCGGTGAAGCCAAGACCCCCAGCACAGATATCTCCCGTAATACATGCCTACAGCAGAGATACCCATGTATGGTATAACGGCAATGACGTGACCAGAGGTTCGTCTTTGCCGGCATCGTTATCCCAAGTGCAGACCCTTAGCCACGACACGACAACTGGGCTTGGGGGATGTTTATCGACTTCCCAGTCTAGATCCGCGGGGTTCAGTCTCAACGGGGCCACCACGAGAAGGATGCAATCGCTAGGATCACATATCACTGATCGTTGCCAGTGATACCCTGCGGTCTTCCTTGTTGTCAGGGGGGAGGTGCAAGACCTGAACAACTTGGCTGCACTGCCTCGGCGTGAATCTTCACAGCGTTTATAGCCGTTCAGTTCAGCTGGCAATGCTCGACCCCACCACCAAGTCAAATAGGTTCCCTTTCAATTTGCAATTGCAACTACAATTTATTATTGTATAAGAACTACATATTGTCGTGCAAGTAAAGTTTTTGTTTTGACGGCATATGGAGACTGCCCGAATGAAGTGTGCAGTATCGAATTGGAGAGTGCAAATTCAACTATTTATGTTTTGTGGTCGTTGAACTATGTTTATATATTCTTCAATATAAATAAACATTTTATCTCACAATTGCTACTATACATTACAGTAACCAGTAACATTTTTTGTATCTTTCTTGAAATTTCAGCAAAAACAGAGTATACAAGGCCTAGCTGCCGCCCCCTAAACTCTGCCGCCCTGATACCGTGCACTCCTTGCACCCCCACTTAAGACGGCCCTGTTGACAAGTAACATTTCATTTATTTTTGTGTGTTTAAAATGGAACAAAGAGGTGATTAGTAACTAAATGTAGACTATGCCAAGACATTGTGCGGAATTGTTAATGACAAGGAATAATACACGCTGTTAACTTTATGGTTTCTTCATTTTCAAGAGATTTATTTTTTGTTAATTGATTTAGAGTACAAATTGTTATTTCATCGTTTTTCTTGAAAACGATCATTTAGTACTCGTCATATTTATTAACCATATTAAGTGACAATAACGATAATTAAAAATATATTGTAGTTTATGAAATATTAAAGTTTATTTGACTGGGCCCTTTTACATTTTGAGTAATTTATATGTTTGTTTATTAATGGGCAAGCTTTATGTTCCATTATAAAATTATATTTTTTTATAAATTCTTAAGTCTGTAATTTCGTGTAGGTATATGTTTAAAAAACTAAACATCCTTTTTTATTTAACTCAAAGCTGATACACATATAGCTTTTAAAAATTGATTGGATGAATATCAATACTTTAAATTAGCTGTAAGCACGTTCTATAAACATTGAAACTTTATCAGTAGCTTATCTTAAGTATTACAATGTAGCCACAAATTTTACGTTATCATTGAAAATGTGTCTCCAGTAAAATTTAGAACAATTTTATATTAACTTTTCCACATTAAAAAGGAATTCTACAAATGTAAGTAAAATTCAGCATGTAATTTATTAATCTTATACATATATATGTTTCAGATTTACCGATAACATGGAATATAAAATGATGTCAATGAGGCAAATAATTCTAATGAGTTTAGGAGTCATTTCATTGTATCACATAGTAACAGTGGAGAAAGATGAATCTTATACACAAGACGTAATAGTGCAATATGTTTTGGGAATATGTACAGCAATTGTATTAGTGCGAACAATTTCATCAACGTTATACAGAGGCATCGTCGTTGCAATGATCATGACCGCATGCTACAGCAAGTACAACTTGCAATGGAGCACTTTGTCATATGTTACAATTATTCTTATGTTTTAAATCTTACAGTGTAGTGTTGGAAAATAATAATAATTGTTGCTTTGGAAAATATGTTGTCTGATAAATTTTTGTAAAAAAAATAACAATATTAAATCAAGCAAAAAGGAGAGTTTGATTGAATGATTTAATAAGTTGGAGAAATACTCGCAATAAGTTTTCTAAAGAGTATTTTTAACAGAATTTTTGGTTACAAGTGTCTATAATTATGAATGGATGTTCTCAATCGCTTTTTACTGTAATTATTTTTATTAATTATCTAGGCTATTCCATAATAATGATGAAATCAAATTTGGTATTTTTATGTGTCAGTTGAAGCCATTAAAACAAAACACTGAGTTGATAAAAATAATTTTAAGGGATACGTGTCTATAAACTACCGTAATACAATTAGGCAGGGAAAATAGTTCATTCAAGCTTGTACGTTTAAGTAGAAAACATATAAACTATAATTTTAATATCTTTTAATTTCAAAGTTATCATAGTTTTTCTAATACGTGGTATTACTGTCTACTTACTTGAGCTATGTAACTAATTGTAATTGTTGAAAGCGGAAGTTATATTTTTGTAAAAAAGCAAATGTGATTCATGAATATTACATATCTCCAATGACTTGCATTAATAGATTTGATTTTATCATAATGTATTATCTGCCCCTTCTTATCATAGACAATTCTTGACTGTGCTATATTTGAAATTTATCAGTAAAATACTGAAAATGATAAGAATTAAGCAATAAAATTCTTTAGTTTAGATGTTTGCTCTAAAAAATATAAAGTAAGTTTAGCTATATCAATACCCAGATGTATTCTTAATATTATATTTCAGGAATTTTCAATTCCACCACAAGATGATATCGTTGAAACACATTATTTTGTTAGTTTGGGGAATAGTTGCATTCTACCATACCTACAATGTAAAGAAAACACTGACGTATGCTCAAGACCTGATACTCATGTATATTTTAATTCAAAGCATAGGGGTGATTATTATACGAAAATTTAAAATTCTATATAGAGGGATTATAGTTGCAATAATTTTAGCAGTGTTGTATGAAAAGCTGAGTTATTTACAATGGAGTACAATGTCATTAATTGTTATCTTATTAATGTTCTAGAATCATCAGTATGTAGCTAAGCTGTAAATATATGGTTTAAATATTATATGGTGCTTCATTATTTCAAACATATTATATAGTGTGTTCACTGTTTAAGATGAGAATGCAAAGCACAGGGATCTCATAAAGGCTAAGAGATAAATTTGGTTAATGTCAAAGAATGAGAAAACTAATCAGTATTTCCATTTGCCAAAGTTAATAAGTGAGTAAAAGCCAACTCAATTCGCAAACAAGGAAAGTGGCTGGATTATCTGCTAAAACAAAAGTAAAGAAGATAATTAAAACTCTTAAAAACAATAAAGTCCTGAGAGTGATGAGATCGATGACGAGCTCTTAAAATATGGTGAAGACCCATTGGTGCAAAAGATTCACAGACAACAATTCGAGTGCTCAGATGAAATCATAAGGCCAACGGACGCATATCAATGAGATACTGCAGCATTTTGCAGATGTCTTAGGGGAGCGATTTTTGTAAAATCGGAACTAATGTTAGAATCTAGTAATTTCCAAATTTTGTATTGGTAACATTTGTGACACGTATCATATTGACATTAAATTGTTAACCTTATTTAAGCTAAATGACACAATAAATCAGAGGCATACGCAACGTTATTGTATGGTGCATTTCAAAACAGAATTAACGATTCCGTTTCCATTCTCCGGATTCTTTTCGCCAGAATTCGATTTGAAAGAATCCGTCATGCCGGAATTCGATTTGCAGGAAGTCTTTTGACCGGAATGCATTTCGCCGAATATCAAGATCGAGGACACTATGCTAACTGTGGGAACAACACCGGCCGTGGTAGGGAAAAAAATTATCAAAGACTGCAACTAACCTAAACAGGGTAGAACGAGACACATAGTAAGAGAGCTGGTGACATTTTTTAGTGATCATTTAGTTAAGACCTATTTTTTGAGAAAATGTTGCTGGAGGCATGCATAAGTGTCATCTGTAAAAATTATCTTTGATAGCGGTATCGGAGGGAGGCAGAACACCCTCAATTTGCACTGTAAGTAGGTATATGTCAAATTCACGGTTAGCACGTTAGGTTTTGCGTCAGTATGTATCAAAACTGATGGAAAAGCTAACCTACTAACCTCAAATTTGACACAGACTTACATAAAAACGTCCAATAGGGGCGTCTGTGGAAATTGAAACGTATGAATAATATGTTGGTGTCACTGTAAGTCTATGTCAAATTCGAGGTTAGCAGGTTAGGTTTTTCGTCAGTTTTGACACAGACTGATGCAAAACCTAACCTGCTAACCTCGAATTTGACATATACTGACAGCGCAAATTGGGGGTGTTCTGCCTCCCTCCGATACCGCTATCAAAGATAATCTTTAGAGATGACACTTATACATGCCTCCAACAACATTCTCTCAAAAAATAGGCCTTAACTAAATGATCACTGAAAAATGTCACCAGCTCGTAGACTAACAGTACTTTGCCGCATTTTGTTATATGCCACGTATCCTACAATCCAGCGAAAAGGAATTCAGCGAATAGTTCCGGTGAATTAATTATCCAGCAAAACAAATTCCGACGAGCCTTAATCCGGCAAAAAAAATCCGGCGAATGGGAAAGCCACGGAATTAACAACACATACGAAAATAGTAACAATAACAAAATAACAGAATTAACAAAATCAACAGCAACAGCAATTTTCACACTTTAAAACACAAAGAATCTGTCATATGACAGTCACTGCGCAAATGAAATCTCTCTGCCCACCGCTACTGATTACTTGTCATTTAAAATATAACCAAACTTTGTATGTTTGACAATTACTTTTTTCTACATATTGCTAATTCAGTCAAATCAAATACAATCAAAGCGCCTTTCATGGCTTAACTTGAGAGTCAATCTAGATTCTGTAAACTGTAAGTTGAGGCAAATACAAGAACACTGTACAAATAGTACATTAACATTAAGTATTAAGAACGGTAAGGACATTTTACCGATCAAAGACAATTGTTTGGAGGAGGAGCGAAGCGACAACTCTAATTATTGTCATGCTTATGACGTTTTTTGCACGATAGAAATCTATTTTTCTTCAAACATCAGTAAAATGTGACATTATACCACAGAATAATATGTTGGTGGCACTGTAAGTCTATGTCAAATTTGAGGTTAACAGGTTAGGTATTGTGTCAGTCTGTGTCCAAACTGACTCAAAACCTAACCTGCTAACTTCGAATTTCTACTTACCGTTCATAACTTACTGATTTGGCAACAAACACGGTAAGTAAAATCGTTCTATCGTGCAAAAAAATAATTAAGTACCCTCTTGAACTTTCAAACAATCTTATGACAAAGTAACAAAGTAAATAGAAACAAATGATTTGAGGCAATGAAGGAACTAAAGTTTCTGATTGAACAAACTGAGCTAGTTCAGAGTTCTATGAGGAATACAGGTAACAAGATAAAATAGATGCAAATAAATTCTGGTTCAGTGAAGGTGATCCAATGGCACCTGTTTTTAAAAATCATTTTTCCCTTATAATAATAATTAAAATTAAATTAAAAATAATTATGTTGTATACCTACTAGATACTAAGTTCTTATTATACCTCTCGAGTTGGCAACTCTCTAGTATATCTCGGGTCTACGAGCCCAAACACGTATGTATTCTTACTGCACATAATGTTATACCTACTGAAGTTTTCGTTATCCGAACATATTAAGATTCCCTACTTGTACTACGTTGTATTTATGCCAAGAAAACGTATACTGTTTGTTTAATACTTGCTTCGTTTATTGAGATATTGAGTTTCTAAGTGAAAGAAGTGTGTAACAGATAATTTCGTACACCAACTTCTAAACACCATGGCGAAACGAACTCAAGTTGTTATTGCTGCTAAAAAGGACATAATACAGTGTTTAACTATAATTTCGAGAGTATTTTGTTTTATAAAATTACAGTACGAATTCATGTGTTGTATAAATATTTATGTTATTAAAATGCTTGGTATTATAAAACTTTTTATTTCCTAAATAAAATACTTTGAGAATAAATTTATTTATTCCGTAGAGTTGCGTATTATAAACGCAAAATAACTTTATTCGGCTAATAAATTCGTACAGGTTAATTTTAATTCGTTGTTAAAGTAAACAAAAGTGCATCAAAACGTTAATGGTTATGACATTTTATTCATTAGTAAACAAATTTTGATGCACTTTTGTTTATTTGCCTATTAGTTTATTGGGGAAGTAAATTTACTCCACAAATAGTTATACATATAATGATTTATTCATCGTTTACAATACTGGCAATAAAACGGACTACCAGTTTCTGATACTATTTTATTTATTTATTTATTTAAGTTCGGGCACTTCATTCCATGTAGGAACATGACCTGAGATAAGGCAAGTTAGGGTCGCTAAAATATGTCTTTTTCCGAAACCCAGTCAGTCTGGCACATCGTTAACGTCGTACTGGGTGATGTGGTTAGCATTATGCCTTCGACGACTGCCTTACTTTCCCTACTTCCACAACTGTGGTTTCAGTACCCAATTTTTAAAGCGACTGGGAGGGCCGCCTGCCAGTTGCCAGATGTGGGATTGAACCCCGTACCATGGCACCGCAGCCTAACGCTCTAACCACTCGGCCACGCTGGCGTCTAGTTTCTGATACTATACTGGTCCTATATGTATTAGTTTAAGTTTTACGCCAATATAGTATATAACCTGTTGTTCTTTTAAAGATTTACTGTCCTACTTATTAAAATTGTACTGCGGTATGTGTTTGGGATCATATAATCTCGGGAAGCAATGCCGACATATAAAAGTTTTTCTGCTTTGATAGCATTTTTCTTCATTCCAGAAAGAAACATTAATTTTAACAATTTCCACTGATAATCCAAGAGGAGTCTAAACTACAAAGTAACACTTTTCTCTCTTAAATATATTTAATTCTCCCTGAATTTGATATACAGGGTGCTTCAAAATATTCTGCATCACAAAATAAGAGAAAAACTCTAATGAACATGTCCTAAAAATAATTAATTTCAAAGATATTCTTGATCAAACAATTATATACGGAAGGGGCCATAATTATATACCGATGGGGCCACAATTATATATAACAGCAATAAGATAACATGAACAAGAAGATAACACGTATTGCTTGAGTAAGAAAGAGATAAACATAGTAGCAAATATTCGAGAAGGCTCGATTCTTAACATGCCTACTAATATAATTTTTTTGTATGGCCATCTCTTTCTTACTCAAGCGTTCTATTTGCTTGTTCATGTTATCTTATTGCTGTTATATACAGTAAAAATTTATGAACTGCGAACACGAGTAAATCAAGGCGAATTTACGATTGCCTAAAAATACGCCAAGACCGATGGACAGTCGGTCTAAGGTACTCTGATATTAATCCACGGGTCGTCTGCGTTGATTGTTTAAGTAATTGTCCAACGCAGACGCCTAGTGTAATTTTTTTAAATTAATTATTATATCACAGATAGAATGTATGAGGTACTGTTATTCTGTGATTAATTCAGGTGATAAATTCAGAGTTGAAAAACACGATTTTTAGAGATTAACAGTACAGTAAAAGAAGGTAGTTCTTAAAGCAAAACGCATTCTGAAGAGAGAAATAATTTCTTCCGAACAAACTAACTCAGTAAAAAAAAGATGCAAACCAAAATAAAACTATTTTTATTTCAAACAACAAAATTCAAGAAGTTTAAATTAGCTCTTGTTCAAAGAGCCTGCCTTCTTGCGCTAAACAATATCCTAAGCGATCATAGAAACGTATTAGTGCTAGTACTCTGAACAACCCTTTTAATTTTTAAACGCAGTTCTTCAAATCGTTAGTTGTAGTGAAAACGACTTTTCGGAGGAAGTTTTAGACATATCTGTCACAGTTTCACAAAATTCCATACTTTTGAAATGGCCAACGGGAAGAATATCGCAGCTAAATCTACTAGTTCTGCAATTTATTTAAATAAATAGTCTGGATAGTCATTAGCGGTAATACAAACCTTTTTTAGTTCCTGTCTTCGTTGGGAACATTAGGCCTTTTGTGCTTTTGGGGAGAAACACATCCAAAGTTTCAAAAATTTGAAATAACTCCATGTAACGTCGATAACGATAAAGAACGCCTATTTTTAAATGTTGTGAAAGAATTTTGAATTTCCTGGACCGTTGGACCCTGATAATACCATTTTACAATTTGCACTGATCCGTTGCTTCGTAGTTATCGATTTTAAGATAGAAATGACAGCAGATATTACTACTGACAAAATACGCGAACTGTCAAAGTTAAATTCTCGGCATTTGTAAATTCGACATATCGTCTGCCGTGTTCGTAGTAAATAAAATCTCTCTGTATAATTATGGCCCCATCAGTATAACAGCAATGAGATAACATGAATAACAAAATAGAATGCTTGAGTAAGAAAGAGATGGCCATACGAAAATTTTATTTTAGTAGGCATGTTTAGTTGACAAATGTCATAATTAAATTAAGTGTCAAGCCTTCTCGAATATTTGCTACTATGTTTATCTCTTTCTTACTGAAGCAATACGTGGTTGTGGCCCCATTGGTATATATAATAGCTCTACCAGCCTAGAAGGCCCAAGGCTTGGTTGACGATTTTTCGCCATTTCTTTTTGTCTGCAGCTTTTGTTTTCCAGTCGGTGATGTTCATCTTCCTTATATCTCCTTCCACGTCCTCTTTCCATCTCTTTCTTAGCCTCCCTTGTCGTCTTTTACCCCCGATACTACACATCAATAGCTTTCTTGGTAACCTAGGTTCCGCCATTCTTGTTGCATGCCCCATCCATCTTATTCTTTGGGCTTTTTTTACTCCTATGATGTTTGGTTCCTTATACAGTTCTTTAAGTTCCTGATTTGTCCTCCTTTCCCACCTTTTGTCAACTTTCTTGCCACCAAAAATCTTTCGAAGCACTTTCCGCTCCCACACTCCTAACAGTTCTATTTCTTTGGTTCTTAGGGTCCAGACCTCACTCGCAAACACAGCAATCGGCCGTATTACTGTTTTGTATACCCGCACTTTTAACTTCCTTGATACCACTTTACTTTTAAGAAGATGATTGTGCGAGTTGATGCATCTATTTCCGGCCATTATTCTTGCTTGTATTTCTTCGCTACTTCCTGGTGTCCTTGCTATAATTGTTCCCAAATATTTTAATTTCTCCACAACTTCGAAATTGTAAGTTTTTCCTGAATTACTCGTTATCGTTAGGTATCTATTCTCCATAAAAATATCGTCCGTCCAGCTCATATACTTTGTCTTATTTTCGTTTACTTCCAGACCCATCTTTCTTGCCTGTTATTCCAGTCTCTTAAATACTTCTTGTAGTTCGCCTTTACTCCTCGCTAATATTGTAATATCATCAGCGTACGCCAGCACTTTTGTTTTTTGTGATATAATAATCCTGTTCTATTGATGTTTGATTCTCTTAGGATTTTTTCTAGCACGAAATTAAACAGTACTGATGACAGAGGGTCGCCTTGTCGTAATCCTACTTTAACCTCAAAATTATTTGATGTTTTCCCCTTTACTCTTACTCTGTCTTATGTTTGTGTGAGAGTCATTTTTATAAGATTGACTAGCTTTTTACTGATCCCTAGTTCTAATAGTGCCTTGTACAGTTCAGATCTTACTATCTTGTCGTATGCTTGTCTGAAGTCTAGGTATAATATATTGGTTTCTTTCTGGTGTTCATAGCTTTCTGCCTGGATTTCTTTCAGTATAAAAATTTGATCGACCACCCCTCTTCCCGCTCTGAAACCACATTGGTATTCGCCTATTATCTCATCCATCTTTGTCATGAGCTTCTTTTTTATGGCTGTTGCTAATATCTTATAAGAAACATTGATGAGTGCTATGCCCCTATAGTTCTCACAGTCCTGTTTGTTGCCTTTTTTATAAATAGGGCATAGTATTGCTTCTGTCCATTCTCGAGGCATCCTTTCTTCTGACCAAATTTGTTTTATTAGCTCTTGAGTTTTCTGCATTAGTTCATTACCTCCAAACTTAAACATTTCTGCCGTAATCATGTCACTTTCCGGGCTCTCTAGAGTAGTGGGTGGTTCAGCTTCGTCCTCATTTCTGTGGTCTTCTTCCTCTATCCCATAATCCTCTATCTCCACATTATCTCCATTTAACAACTCCTCAAAATATTCTTTCCATCTTTCTAACACCTTTTCTTCCTCTGCTATTAAATTGCCATTTTTATTTTTGTAGAAAATTGAATTGGGCTGGTACCCTCGGTTTTCTTTTCGTATACCGCTGTATAATGATCTAACCTCCTTATTTTTAAAGTTGTCTTCAAGCCTACTCATTACTTCTTCATTATACTTCCTTTTCTTTTCCCTTAATATATGTTTACAACGCTTCCTCTCTTCCTTGTACTCGCGTTTCATTTCTTCTGTTCCCCTTGAGATCATTTCTATTCTCGCTTTGTTTCTTTTTTCTATTTCTTTTGTACATTCTTCGTCAAACCATTGTTTCTGTACTTTCTTAGAGGTGCCCGCACACTTTTTGGCACTTTCTTTTATACTGTTCTTGATAGCTTCCCATAAGTTCTTTATATTGTTCGTGTCTTTTATATTGCTTATTTTTTCGGTCAGAATTTCTTCATATTTTATTCTTTCCTCTTCTCTTTCCAATCTAGTCACTTCTCTATTTCCTCTTTGCCTATTTCTTTGATTTTTCTTCGTTGGTATGACTAGGCACATTCTAACTCCTACTATAAAGTGATCAGACTCCATATTTGGACCTCTGTAGCTTCTTATTTTCTTAATATTTCTTACTTCCTCTTTTTCTATAAGTAGGTACATGATCCACCTGGTTTACGTAGCGGCCATCTGGTGATCTCCATGTGCCTTTATGGATATTTTTCCTCTCAAAATACGTACTTATAACTATCAAGCCATTTGTTTTCGCAAAGTCTATCAGTAGTTGTCCGTTTTCATTAGTTTCTGTATGCTTACTGTGTCTTCCTATAGAGGGCATATATATTTCTCCTCTACCTATTTTTGCATTCATGTCACCAAGAACTATCTTCAGGTCATACCTAGGGATGTTGTTATATTCTCTGTCTACCTCGTTGTAGAATTCTTCTTTTTCTTCTATACTTTTCTCTTCAGTTGGTGCATGAATGTTGAGTAAACTTATCTTCTGAAATTTTCCTTTCAGCCGTACATAACACATTTTGCCGGTTAAAGGCTTGTAATCCAGTATTGCTGTTTGCAGATTCTTCCTAACTAGAAATCCTGTTCCAAATACCCTATTCTTTCCTCCACTATTAAAATATATCTAGTTTTCTAGTTCTAGTATTTCATTGCCAAAAAATAAGAGAAAAACTTTAATAAACAGATGTCCTAAAAATAATTAATTTCAAAGATATTCTTGATTAAAACAATTAAAGATAGCAATTCGTTTTTAAAACGTTGAGATTTAGTCGGCTAGTGTTTCAAACACCCTGTATATAAATGTCTTTTTGTTTTCCTACATGTATTTCACACTTATTTACTACAGCTGTTTCAGGAGTAAACATTCACGCACTATAAAGACATTTCACCTCTATAGTGGCATCGTCATTTATTAATCCGTCAGGAGAAGCCGCAAACAAACTGCATTCACTGACGTTTAATTTTGTGATTTCTTTAAATTGTTCAATGGCGTGATGCTCATTATCGCTTTCATAACGTGTAGCAACACTTCCACAAAATTGTTAGTACAACATATTTTTCACAGTGTTGGCACAGGATGTCGACTGGTGCATTTTACAAATTCTACCAAAGTCTGAAGCTCTTAGCCATTTTTGTCGTTCTTAAAGCCATTGATGGTTTTTGCTTTGTCCAGTAGTGCCCAATAGGATTTTTTCTCTGTTAACAGATAAATCTTGTAAAAACTTTCATTTGGTTTCTTCTATGCTTTCGTCGGACATATCTGCAGCATTAGGATCATAATCAGCATCTGGACCAGCAACCTTTCTAGACCTGAACGTTCTTTCTACTTTTATCCTTTGGGACAGGGCTTGGTGCTTCTATTTTGACAAAATATAGATAAATATTTGCCGGGTGTTTTTTCAGCAGCATTATCTATAATTTCATGAAGCACACCTACATTATTGTGCGCGATGACAGCCGCTTCACAGTGAGCATTATAGGAACGCCTTAGTGCCAAATTAATTTGTTTGCTACCTATGAATTTTGTTACTTGTGAATTGTAAAGCTCAACAGAGTTATTAGTGACATCATGTGTGAGGCTCTTAGATTGACCTGCTACCATTATATCTTTAAAGAGTCCGCTTTTTATAAGATCTGTTACAATGTTATTCTCATTGTTTTTAGTGCCCAGACAAAAATATTTTCTATCGACACACCCCATGTGGTCTCTGATAATATGTTTCAGCCCATTCAAAATATCCCATTGCAACTTTTTAATTTTTTCTGCCATGCACGTATTCTGTGACTTTCTAAACTCTACTGCTTTTGTTATAGCACTCCTAAATCTTAGAGTATTTTGCGAGATTGTGTTTTTGAACTCTTATCAGTTTTTAGCCTTTTTGCACAGTCTTTCAACTTATTAATGCACAGCGACGCCTATAATTGGCCTAACGGCTGTTGACTGAGTACGAAATAAATAAATTAATGTAATTGCAAAGAATGTGATTTTTGCATTCAATTTTTTGTACAACCATGAATCTGTAGGGCATGCACTCTAAAAGTTCTCTGTACAAGCTGCTGTCGCTGTCACCTACAAGTTTAATGTTTTTAATGCCATACATCGCAACAGATTTTTTGATTACTACCATATACAGCATTTTTTGTTCTCAGTCCTTTTATACAAGCAACTCTGGAAAGTGCGTTGCAATTAGTTCAATAAGAACGTTTACACCATACCCCGTCTGCTACTACAGCAATTGTAGAATAACCTTTGGAATCAACTTCTCCATTTTTCCTTGCTAATATTGCTTCTTTTTCAGCTGCTTTTGCCATTGATTCTATGTAGGGTTGCTATACGTCTTGGTTTTTCAGGATTGTGCCGATTTGGAGCTAGTTGTCCCGAAACGAAATGCTGTCCCACAGTGTCCCGATTTTCCATGAAAATATTACGCTTTACCAATTTCGAGCGATTTCTGCAAATTCTGGTTCAATGCCTGAAATATAGTTTAGAACTAGTTGTTTAACAAAAATTGTGTGTACAGTATGTAGCTGTTCGCTATTGTCGAATCTGAGTTTCGAATGCTTTTTCAAATAAGACGATTAATTATGGGTTTATGCTAATAGCACATTTATCAACATTTAATATAAGTAAAATTTAAACGAAATAGAAAGGTCCAAGAAATATGATTGATACAAGAATCACAATGAAACTATTGCTACTGTAGCAGAAACAGATGCAAATGTGAATTGATGGTAGAGGTAGTGTCTAATGTATTGATAACCATATACTGTAAAATTAGCATTTTTATTAAAGCTTCGTATTGGTGTTACTGTTAAATCTATTTTATTATTAGTTTTTTTTGCTAATAATAGTTTATTGTATTTCTCTAGTATTTAGTTTCTAGAATTTGTAAAATTAACTACAAACAAACTTAAAAAAAAGCTTTAAAAAATCGAATATTGAATTACGTTTTTCCCACAAGCACCCCTCCCCTCTCCATTTTCGTAATCTTGTCCCGAAATTGTTATTTTAAATATGGCAACCCTAATTCTGTGGTGCCACGATTATAGATTATCTGCAAATGCAAATGATTGGAAACACTATAAAGAAATTAGAAACAAATATAGCAACTTGATTAAAGAGAAAAAAAAATTGCTACTATGAAAATAAAATTGAAGAAAGTCAAGGCGACTCAAAAAATATGTGGAAAGTTATTAAGCATATCGTTAAGAAGCCGGAAGCAGAGTGTACACCGAAAAACATTGTATTCCAAGGAGTAGAAGTAACCGATTCCAAAGAGATAGCTGAAAATTTTAACCAATACTTCATAAATAGTATTGTCGACATAAATCGTGATATACTAAACACCGATTTTGAAGAGGCATTCATACCTGATCCTGTTAACATCTTTAAATTTAAGGAGATTTCTGTAATCGATCTTGAGAAAACAATTACGAGCATAAAAAGAAAGGGTAGCACGGATGGCATTTCTGTTCAGGTTCTAAGAGATGCATTGCCAATTATAGGAAATCCTCTGGTAAAACTAATAAATGAGTCGTTAAAGAGTGGAATTTTCCCAGATTCCTGGAAGAAATCCAAAGTAATTCCTATCAGAAAAATTGTGGGTACAAAGAAATGTGAAGAATTTAGACCAATTAATACGTTGCCGGTGTACGAACAAATTTTAGAAAAAATTGTCAAAAACCAATTGCAGGAGTTTATCGAAGCAAATAAGATTATAAGTGGCAAACAATCCGGATTCAGAAGCAAACATTCTTGTGAAACGGCATTAAATCTAGTCCTAGCAAATTGGAAAAGTGAACTTGATCAACAGAAAACTGTAGTGGGAGTGTTTCTAGATTATAAGCGTGCTTTTGAAACAATCGATAGGGAAAAATTAATTACAAAACTGGACAAATATGGAATACAGGGAATCGAGAAACAATGGTTCGAGAGTTATCTATCTTCGCGAACCCAAACAACTGTGTATAATGAAGAGGAATCGACGGAAATTCTTAACACATTGGGGGTTCCTCAGGGATCCGTATTAGGTCCATTGCTATTTCTACTGTACATCAATGATCTGGAAATAAATATTAAACACTGCTCGCTAAATTTGTTTGCTGACGACACATTAGTTTGGGTAACTGCGGAAAATACTACTGATGCCGTCAACAAAATAAATACAGATCTTGAGATGATATCAAAGTGGTTACAAATAAATAAACTAAAATTAAATATTGCCAAAACAAAGTGCATAATCGTATCAAATAAAATTAATAGTGAAAATATAACTGTTAAAGTAAAAATAGACGGTCTAGAAATAGAACAAGTGCCTGAAATTAAATATCTGGGAGTTATTATAGATAATAGACTTACTTTTCGTAGTTATATAAATTTTATCATTAAGAAAGTCGCTAAAAAAAATTGGATTTTTGGGGAGAATAGCCAGTAAACTAAGTATTAATGCTAGAATTCTAGTCTATAAAACCATTATTGCGCCACACTTTGATTACTGTGCAAGTATCCTGTTTCTTTGTTATGAATCGGATTTACAAAGGTTGCAAAAACAACAAAACAGAGCGATGCGAAATATTTTACGATGTTCTAAATATACGAATATTAAGTTAATGCTGAATACGTTACAGTGGCTAAGTATCAAACAACGTATTTATTTTAATACGTTGGTTTTGATTTACAAAGCTGTTAATAATTTATTACCAAATTATATGTCGGATCACTTGATACTAAATGCTGACGTTCATCAATATAAAACAAGGAATCGATTTGATTTTAGGCTGCCTAAATTAAATAAAGCGAGTACACAAAATTCTCTGCATTACAAGGGACTAAAAGTCTATAATTCGCTTCCACAAGATGTAAAACAAATGACAAATATTTATAGTTTTAAAAAATATTTAAGCAGCTTTGTTAAACAATACTATTAATTTTAATGTTATTAATGATAAATAAGTTAAGATATATAATAATAATGATTCTATGTACTAGTATATTATACTAAATAAACTTACTTACTTACTTACTTACTAAATGTTACATATCTTGTCATGATAATTTGCATAAATTGTGGATGAAATTGTCGGTATATCCATAGCTGAAGGAAATGTTGTCAATTGTGCATATCCTGCACCTATTAAACAGTAGCAGAAAAAGCTGCTAGGTTTAAACTTATATTGCCTTCATCGACCAGCTTCTCGGTCGACCAGTATCTACTTTGTTATGCACCGAACACTTCATAGTATACACAGATGTAAATTTTTAGCGTTTTTCACTAATAATACCCATATGAAAGAAAAAACAACCAGGCTCTCGTATTGAAGCGATCTTAAAAATGGGCGATGTCTACAATATGGCGACCACTAATAGCACTAGTTTCACTTTTATGTTTTTGTTCAATTTTCATTTCTATTTTGAGTAATAAATCTAATAAAGAGCAGTTTTCTTCATTGAAATCACTGAATTCACGTGATTCAACAGAATCGTCTTTTTCAGATATATCACCGTTAAAAAGTTCTTCAGTCACCAACACATCAGACCGATCCATAGACATTTTGGTATTGGTATCGGACATAGATAATGCATTGGAAAACACATCCACTACATCTACAGACATTTTTGTATCCACTTTGATGCAGAAGTAGTTGCACTATCTGCTACAAACTTTGCCGCGCCCAGTTTTTTAACGCTTCGTCATTTTTGAAACAGATGAGAACATTTAGAAACTAAATACGGTTTATGACCCATATTTGATAATAAACTTTTAACTGCATAAACAATGCACTAAAGTTGATAACATGTGCATATCTGATTTATAAGAGCACTGTCAGCAGTGGTCTAAAATTGAAATACCCTGTCGTTCAAATAGACAATAGCTGGCCATAGACACACGTTTAAAACCGCCACGAATATACTTTTTCGTGGCGGTTTTGAACGTGTGTCTATACCCAGCTTATAGCTACGCATATACACACGTTCAAAACCGGCAAGAATGTACTACATTCGTGGTGGTTTTAAACGTGTGTCTATGGCCAGCTAATTAAAAATATTCTTATAATATTAGAACGTCCTTCTTGGCTTCAATTATACAGGGACCTTCAAAAAAGACTGATTTTCTAAATAAAAAATTAAGTGTCACACCAATCGATATACGAGTATGTTTTATATTATTTTAAAGAGTAGGCTTTGGAGATGTGTATAAAATAATTGCAAAATTTTTTTACACAAGAATTTATATGCAGGGCTTTCAAGAAGAGTTTCCAGATCGTCTTATTTCTCGCAATGGCGACTTGCATTGGCCAGCGAGATCCCCAGGTATTACTAGCGTACATAAATCAAACAAATAGAGACACTCATTGTCGGTTCCTTTGATGTCAAAATTCCGATTTGAATGACCTTGAACTGCTCCTGGGGGGTACTTTCTGATAGTACTAACAGATGGCGCCACTACTTTGTCACATATGATTGGTAGCAGAGCTAGTACCTGGCTCTGATTGGTAGAATTTTGTGCTGCCATCTGATAGTCAAGCTTAGAAATACCCCCCGAGTTACTGTCCCAGGCACTCTAGACAGGTTTCAACATTTGGCATGAGTGTCTCTACCTGTTTGATGTATGCATGCTGGTATTACTTCTCCAGATTTTTTTCTTTGGGGCTACCTGAAAAGTAAAGTTTATATTGCAAAACCAAGAACAAATGATAAACTTAAAACAAACATTGAAGCAGAAATTCGAGTTATTCCGCAGGAATTACTTATTAGTCATGTTTAATTTCGTCCGCCGCTTAGAAAAATGTATTGAAAACGATGAAGGCCACTTGTGGCATACAATATTTGATAAATAAATCTCCTGTTCTTACACTTCAACAAACTGTTTGGTTTAAATTTGTAACTTGTGACAATAAATTTTTATCTAGAAAATAAAATAGTCAGTCCTTTTTGACGGTCCCTTTATAACGTTTAGCAAATTCCACAAATTTGTAGGTACTTGTAGGTTTTATGGTATAACGACTAATAACGTAACTAATTACTTTCTAATGTTCCACCGTAATAGTGAATTCCAACAATAATCATTGCAATGATAATACATAAACATGTGAGAAACACAAGTAAAATGAGAATTTGGACTTGTCAGCAAATAATTTAGCAGTCATAATATAAAAAAGTAGGTAGTAGTAATGTATAATTTCATACGAGTAGGCCATAGAAAATATAAGCTAAAGTTTTAGTTTAGTATATTTTTATTTGACGTAAATATGTAGCTAAAGTATTTATTACTTAATCTTATTTTAGTAAGGTTATTTTTTCATTTATGTAATTGATTATAGAAATCAATTGATTAGTAATAAATGATTACCTGTAATCGATGCATATTTATTTTCATTTTAGTGTTATGATACAGTCATAATTGTTTAAAAATAGATAATATTTAAATAAATTTGTTGCTATTTTCATAAGATTAGATCTCGTAATATTTGTTAAATACATATGCTTCGTTACAAAAATGTTAATAGTGTAATTAGTAATGTGTTTGTTTGGTGAAAATTCTAGAAAAAAAAGTTTCTACAAAACTGCATCAATATTAACTTAATTTACAGGAACTAAACGACTTCTACAAGAAATATCAGTTGTGAAATGCCAACAAATAAGGCTTAAGATAATAACGTCTGCGTCTGCTGATTGTTATCTAACGACTAAGTGAACCTTTGCAGACAGGTAAGAACAACAATTAGTTGGATGCTTATTACTAATAAGGTATTGCTATAAATTTCAAGCAGATATTTTTTCAACTATAAGAAAGCCTTAATATCTGGTGTGGCATACTAGGGCCTCGATTGATTGGTTCTATTAACAATTATAACAATAATTGTTAATAAAACACTAACATCTGACATTGATCTGCATTTATTAACAAAAAAACTTGCTGAATGAATTACCCATGGCCTGCTGAATTGTGTGACAAATGTCACTTTATACGGCCTGGGTATTTTTTTGAAATCCATTGTTTTCATTTCTGAGGAAACACCAATTTTGGCCGTTTGGCGCCACATACCCACGATGACATTTAAATGACAACGGCTGTCAAGGCTAATTCCTATTTCGAAATGATTTTTTAAATGCAGTATCAGTAGGATAAGGACCTATTGTTTTGAATGTAATATAAATATGAATGGTGTAATCTATTTAGTGTCGTGTAAGTACTTTAGAGATCTATAGTTTTAATATTTTTCTTGAGAGAGGTGTGGAACTCCAAGAATTCGTAGTTGAAGACGGATTCATATTTTCAGGCAGGTATTGTTTGGATAGTTCACACATTTGCTCTAAAATAGCACATGATATGCAGATAATCGTATTTTTTACAAATTTGGAAGATGTTTTAGATGGTAATAGTAATGAAGTATTTTATTCTGTGTGTTATTGTAAGGTTGTAAGTTTATGTGTACTAATTTATTGTGAAAATTTAAAATTAAACATTTAAAAGTCATTTGTTTTATTAGATATCTATCTGTAAATGTAGTAATTAAAAATGTACTAATAAAGGAAGTGCAATGTGATTTTATAGTCTTCGCCCAGAAGAAGTTACTCGGAAACACCTTTCTTGAAAGCTACAACTAACAATTTTTTCCCGTTGTTTATGGATACCTATTTAAATAAAAATAGAAAATAGAAATCGCTAAAAAGGTACGTTGTTTGAAGCACCAGTACAATAATTTAAATTTAGCTATTTAACTAAAAAATGGACCAATACATTTAACTGCTCTTGGGACGTTTTCTTCTTTGCTGCGCTCATTTCTACCACCGACTACCAACTGGAGCTATTCAATCTCGAGTCGTAACAGCAAATAAATTGAAATAACCGTTGGACCATTGCTGCTCAGCTGTTTTTCAAACTGTACCTTTTCGTTCTGTGGCGCCTGTCGGACTGCCCACTGCGTTAAAGCTTATTATTGCTTGCTAATGCAGCGTTGTCAGATCTATGTAAACAGCCACCGATAGAAATCTTCTGAGCGCCAGTAAACGACTTCTATTACGGTTAGAGAATACCAAGAATAGCAAACTGTAGGGGCAGTAGAAGTCAGTAATTTTGATTCGTAAACATTCTGACTCAATTTGACAACTTCTATTTGATCCAAGGAACGTTACGGAATCGGGCTGAATGCAAGGCCATATAGTGCTAAGCCACATAGTGCTCCTATAACTAGGGTACTTGCAACAAGCTGGTGTAGAGGTAATGCCATGGCCTGTTGGATTGCTGGACTACCCATCGAGCATGTATGGGATTCGATCGGAGTTCACCTGAACACTCTAGTACTAGCTCCACAAAACAAACTTCGATTACAGATTAGAGATACCTAAACCAGAGATCGATCATCTCCTTGCAAGCATGCCACGTTGAGTAACCGAGTGCATTAGAGAGTATGGAGGGGCCACTCATTATTAAATAACTTTTTTGCTGTTGTTTAATTTGAGTTGTAATTTTAATCACTCTTTTGTATAAACAAAATACGTCTTTTGTGAACATTTCATTCAAATTGCTCAACTCCTTCAGGGTGTTTTGTTTTTAATGGAAGCCAGTATCTTTGAAACTGCTAATGAAACAATTTCAATTAATTGCAACCTTTGTGAACTATACTGTTGCTTGCTAAAGAAACATCGATAAAAATTAAAAGTAATTAATAAAACAATCAGTTGAAATTTTAATTTATTATAACAAATGCGTATCAAAATGTACATGTTCAAATAGAAAAATACAAATGTTAGGTAATTCAATGTTTTCACTGTTACATTGTAAAATCTTAAGAACCACAAAACAATTAATACACAAAAAAGAACATTTCCTATCTTTACAAGTCTAAAACTTCAATCAAATTACTAGCAAACCGAACGAAAAATCAATATTTCTATTTTAAACTTGTGCTTGTACCTTCAAAACTTTTACAGCAAAAAAAAAACGTTTTCCGCTTGAAGTATTTCAGTATTCATTGCATATTTTAACAAATAAAACTAGAACTACACTACAATACTGCAAGATATGCACACATCTCACAAAACAAGTTTCACTTACGTTTCTATTTTCATTGGGTCTTACTGTGTCTTAAGTAAAAATAAGAACCTTTGTATCAACCAAACAAAAGTAGCCGTTAACGGATTCCAAACACTTTTGTGTAAATTAAACTAAAACAAACAACACAAATTTTTAAATTACTTAAAGTATAGTAAAAATATAAATACTTAGAAATACTAAAACAAAATATCTGCAATTTTAAGTGTAAATCAAAAAATTGGGGGTGTTAAAATACTTTGTTGCAAAGGCTTTTCCAGCTTCAGTGGGTGAACTCAATGCAATATCGTCTTTATTTAAAACACTACCAAACATAAAATTGCCTCTTAAAGAATTCAACAGGGATGTCCCAATACCCTCCTTCCTACGACTCTGTAGAACCCAGATGCGATTTACACCACACTTGATTGGATAACTTTTTTCGGAACACAAATCAATTCCACTGTCGTCGGAAAGCATGCGATAAGCAGTGGTTTTCGGTTCAGCTATAAGGCAGCCTGTTATGGTTTTATTTTTAATATATAAATAAATCTGAAACAAGAAAAATTCACATTAATTAAATATTACTAAGGATTACTCTTAAATCCGAATTTCTAGACTCGAATTATAAATAGGCAGACAATGAGTAGTATGTAGAATAATACATAATCTCCACCTCAGTTTAGAGCAATTGCGAATTTCAAAAATTAGTTGTTTAATACAATACTGCATAACCTATTTTCTATTACCTATATGAACTACTTTCTTCAGTTTAAGTAAAAAAAAAAATTAAGTGTTACCTGTGTATTATCTAAAGTAACTGGCATTTCGTAGTAACCAAGGTCTCTGTTAATAACTTCTACTAAATCCTTCACTTTCTTCACCCAAGGCTTTGGATCAGATGGAAACACTCTAATTATTTTAGCATTTGGAAGCTGCGCCACTAAATGTTCATCCTTCCAGCCCTACATTCAAGAATAGTTTTTATTAATCATTGTACTATAGTCTATTCAGAAAACATAAAAATACAACATAAAACACAAAACATAAAAAGTAGTCCTTGATTTCCAAAGTTTTATGAGTGTATGTACGAGGGCGGGATGATAATTAGTTATCCTCCATATATTTTAAATGCATAAATATAAATGTATATTCAAAAATATCAACTTCCATCTATGTATTGGCAATACTGAAAATATAAAGTCCATCTGTGAAATAGTTTGTTGTTAGCAGCTGTTTAAAGAAAACGTGTGTTGTATTTGTTTAACAATGGAAAATACTGACCATTGTGCGGTTTTTAATTGTTGCATATAACAGTCTTAAAAGGTGCAAACATTTTTGAATAGACGAAAACTGTGCTGCCTGAATGTGCTCCATCATATACGACCGAAAAAAATTAGATGGTTAAATTTAATAGGGTTGCACCACCGTCCAAAGCGAGCACTGCTCTGAACGCCAAAGAAGTGTCAGTACTACAAAAATGGTTACCAAAATCCACGATATGGTGTTGAAAGCAAAATGACTGAAATTGAGTGAAATAGCTAATGTAGCGAACATCTCAAAACAGCTGGTGTGCGATATTTTAACCCAAGAATTGGGCACGAAAAAACTGTCCGCATGATGATGGGTGCCGCGTTTGCTTACATTTGATCAAAAACGTGTTTGGACCGTTTTAATAATAAGAATGCAACTGATTTTATGCATGATTTGCTACTACTGATCAAATTTATATCAGACAAACCAATTTAAATGAAAGCAATGAGCAGAACTTAGTTTTCCTGCCCCAGAGAAAGTAATTACCGTAAAATCAGCTGGCATGGTGATGGCATTGATTTTTTTGGGTTACAAAAGGAATTTTGATTATCGATTACCTTCCACAGGAATAAACGATAAGTAGTGAATGCTCTGTTAAAGTTTTGGACCAATTGCATCAAAATATTCAACAAAAAGCGGCCAAATGTAGCGCATACAAAATCATTTTTCACCAGGAAAATGTACGTTCTCACACTAAAGTTACTGCAATGGGTAAAGTCATCGAATTAAAGCACAATTTCCTTCCGCATCCACCTTATTCACTCTATTTGGCTCCCTCAGACTTCGGCTTATTCCCTACGCTCAAAATTTTCCTCGGTGGATAAAAATTTTCATCTGTTGAAAAGACCAAGGCCACTGTTGGCACCTATTTTGCAGACCTTGAGTAAAGCACCTTTTGTCATGGGATCAAAGCCTTAGAACATCGCTGGACAAAATGTATTGAGCATCTAAAAGGCTATGTTAAAAAATAAAAAAACTTTGAAGACATAAAACCAGTCTTTCATTGTTAGGCTAACCAATAATCATCTGGCCCTCGTACTTCCAAAATTCATCTTTGTCTAGGAATGTACTTACAAAAACGTTGCTAAAACAAATAGGTTAAGGGTGTGACATTTACTTAGCATGTCAATTACTGTGACATAAATATTGTATTATACAAATACTGTGTTGGATACTACTGACTGTTATTACATTTTTCTCCAACCACACGAATAAGACGCCATATTGTCGAATAATTTTGTACAAAAAGTAAGCCATTTCGGGATGTTCACCAATTACCTTGGCAACTGTACACTTTTCGATTCATATTTGCACTAGTACAAAAATGGATGCAAGATAGGGTTTTACATGGTAAATTTTAAATAAGAAACAAACGCTTCATCAATATTCGGCAATCGCCGTCGTTGTTGTTTAATTTCCCCGTATAGTGATTGTTTACTTGCGCCATGGCAGTTCTACAATATAACCTACAATGTTTGATTCTAAATAGTAAGTCATATTACCGAATTTATGAGTAGTTGGAGAAAAAATAGTATGTTTCATTCGCACAAAAAATGCGTTTTCGGACGCGTCTGTCTTACTTGTCCCGAAATCATGCATTTTTTGTACTAATGAAACAAATAACTATTTATAATGGAAATAACTGTTAAAGGGAAAGGGATAAAATTAGTTTTTTGTAGTGGCTAAATTGAACCTCTGATCTCTATCTTCTCATGTTGAAGTGTTTATATTTGAAGACCACCTGTTGTTTTTATCAAAGAATTTTTATTTCAGACAGTAAAAGTAAGTTTTTACCCTCACTTTCTTTTTTCATAGAGTAAGTATACAGGTTACAAAATCTAGATTGAGACGTAGTGAAAATCGTAACTAATGTTAGAATCTAGTAATTTCCAAGTTTCGTATTGGTAACATTTTTACATCTATCATATTGACAATAAATTGTTAACCTTATTTAAGCTAAATGACACAATAAATCAGAGGCGTACACAACATTACGGTATGGTGTATTATCAGTTCTTGAATGTTAAAAGGATAGCGGAAATAATGGTGTTAAGTTGAACAACCAGGCTCTGCTAAACCTTCTATCCCAGCAACAGCAATTTTCACACTTTAAAACACAAAGAATCTGTCATATGAAGTTAGTCACTGCGCAACCGAAATCCCTCTACCCACCGTTACTGATTACTTGTCATTTAAAATGCAACCAAACTTTGTATGTTTGACAACTTTCCACATATTGCCAATTCATCAAATATGATCACAGCGCCTTTCATGACCTACCTTGCGAGTCAATCTAGTTTCTGTGACCTGTACATTATTTTAATCAGTTATAATATCACAAGAGCATAAAAAATAATCGATTATTTTAGGAGTAGCGAGACGTAATATGCGAAAAACCAAGAGAGCGTAGCTCGAGTGGTATTTTAAGGATTACGTCGAGTTACGAGTGAAAAATAATAATTATTTACGATTGCTCGAGTGGTATTCGTTACGATTATAAAATGAATAGACCGATAATAATAAATTATTTTATTTCTTAGGTTGGCACTGTTTATGTTGTTGGCACTGTAAGTCTATGTCAAACTCGATGTTAGCGGATTAGGTTTTGTGTCAGTTTTGACACAGACTGACCCAAAACCTAACCTGCTAACCTCGAATTTGAGACAGTTATTACACCATGGCTCTAGATTTAAATTATTATCCATTATTGTTGCTTTGTTGGACCCACTGAAAAACCGAAGTGATTATACCACGTCGTCAAGGGTATACCCGTTTATCTATACCGTGTAACTAAGTAAAATTCTCAATTACTCTTGGCCAAATTTATGATGAGTTGTATAATCAGTTATAATATCATAAGAGCATCGAAAATAATCGATTATTTTCCGAGTAATGAGATGTAATCTGCGAAAAACCACGAGAGCGCAGCTCGAGTGGTATTTTAAGGATTACGTCGAGCTACGAGTGAAAAATAATCATTATTTTCGATTGCTCGAGTGATATTCGTTACGATTATATAATGAATAGACCGATAATAATAAATTATTTTATTTCTTAGGTTGGCACTGTGTTAGTGGCACAGTTTATGTTGGTGGCACTGTAAGTCTATCTCAAATTCGACGTTATCAGGTTAGGTTTTGCGTCAGTTTGTGTCAAAACTGACGCAAAACCTAACCTGCTAACCTCGAATTTGCAATAGACAGTTATTACATCATGGCTCTAGATTATTATTATCCATTATTTTTGCTTTGTTGGACCAACCGAAACACCGAAGTGATTATACCACGTCGTCAAGGGTATATTGGTTTATCTATATCTTGTAACTAAGTAAAATTCTCAATTACTATTGGCCAAATTTATAATGAGTTGTATAATCTGCAGTATTTATAATGGTTAAATACCTCATAAATCAAGCTACTTTTGGTTATGTTTCTGTCTGTTAAAACTTAACCTAAATAATGTAACAACCACTTTTACAAAACCATGTGCTGTGATGCACCTAGGGACAGAATGTTTGATGTACCTTGGGACGTCCCTAGGTAAATCATGTGTTGTTAATTATGTCCCTAAGTATGTAATTTTTTTCTTTTAATTTTTTTTTAGGTTTAAAAACTATGCCGAGACGTAAGGTGAATAAAAAAAAAACCTCAGCCAAACAGAGAAACTATTGCAGCTGCTGTAAACGAAAAATAAAATTTCTTTCCGTGCTGCTGAAGATAAGTATTGTGTAGCCAAGTCTGCATTGGCCCGTCGTCATGTTTCAGCATTCAAAAATTCAGGTTTGGAAACTTATGAGTAGGGCTGGGCAGAGCTGGGAATAACTAGTATCTAAGTTACTTGAAAGTATCTAAGTTACTTGAATGTAACTTAGTTACTGTAACTTCGTTCCTTTTTTAAATAACTTAAAAGTATCTTGTACCTAGTTACATTTACGAAGTAACTTGTAACTGCTACTTTAGAAAAGTAACTTAAGTTACAAAAAGTAACTTTAGTTACAAAATGTAACTTTAGTTACAAAAAAGTATCTTAGAGTCCTGATCACCAGTTACGGGTTATCGGTTACGGTCAAGCTCAACTCTCCCTCCCCAGACTGGCCCGTCGCGGCATTCGCTTGAAAGAAACTCATTTAATGTACTAGATAAATCTGATCAATTCCAAAAGAAATAGTTATTTGGTCAATTCGGTGTTTTGAGAATAAAATATTTTGTTTAGGTGTGAAATAATTCATTATTAAAGTTACCGTTTGATTTTGTAATATTTTTATTTCTATTATTATAATTTATTATAAACTACTTCATTTACTAATGTTTCGCCAGATCCAGGCTCCAGCTATAGGATATATAAGATAACTAACTGTATAGAATATGATATGTTTTAATGTTTTCACTTTTGTCTATTATAGCTATTTAGCTGAAGTTTGGTGTTTTATTTTATTATATGATCCTCATTTGCTTTTTTATTTTAGCATATTTTGGCGATGCACAGAAAATCCTAATTTTTATTATTTTGAATCCTTTTAGTTCAATTTAAATAAGTAACTTAGAAACTGTAAGTTACTTTTTAAAAGTAACTAAGTTACTTTAGGAACTTAAATACTTTTTAAGAAAAGTACTTTTTCCAAGTAACTTAGATACTTTTTAAAAAGTAACTTGTAACTAGTTACATTTTAAAAGTAACCATCTCAGCTCTGGGGCTGGGCGAAAATAACGATATACCCTTCTTTAAATACCGATATTAAATTTAGTATTTCCCGGTTTTGCACATATCGATATATATCGATAAATATGGATAGTTACTTATTGATATTTATCAATATGTATCAATAATTATCGATAGTTATCCATAGCCATCGATATATATCGATATTTCGATATGTATCGATATTTCTCAGTTATCTATAATCGATATCAGAATTTCAATATCGCCTTTCCCTACTTTTGAGTATACTCCTCATTATGATACAAAGAAAGTGTTCAGTGTGGAACAAGAACAAATCCTCGTAGAATACTTAAAACAATGTTCGTTTCTTCATTACGGACTGACTGCTTGAGCTACACAAGCTAGCCTTCCAATTTGCAAAGAAAAATGAGAATAATTATCTATCTAAATGGGACAACGATAAACGTGCTGGAGAGGAATGGGCAAGGTGGTTTAGTTCTCATCACAGTAGCAAATTAACATTGAGAAAACCTGAACCAACAAGCCTTTCAAGGGCAACTTCTTTCAATAGGGAGAATGTGGCTCGTTTTTTTCACAACTATAGTGATGCTCTAAGTCGTCATAATTTTGATCCTGCATACATTTATAATGTAGACGGGACAGGTATTTCTACGGTTCATAATCCTCCCAAAATTATTGCTCAGAAAGATGTCAAAACAGTTGGTGGTATGACTTCAGGAGAGAGGGGAATATATGTAACCATGATCACTGCTGTTAATGCAATTGGCAATAGTGTACCACCGATGTTTGTTTTCCTACGTTGTGCACTTTAAGGAGCATATGTTTAAGGGAGCCCCACGAGCCTCTAAAGGAGCTGCTGCATCATCAGGGTGATCAAATGAGACAATGTTTTACGAGTATTTGCAACACTTCATCAATCATGCAAAGCCATTACCTGAGGACTCAGTTATCTTGGTCTTAAGAAAACCATGACAGCTATAGTTCCCATCTTCTCTAAAGTTTTTGAATTGGCTTTGAAAAAGAGAATTAATGATTACTTTGAAACAAACAGTTTATTTAACTCTACACAATTTGGTTTTATGTCTTCTATGTCAACTACGCCATAAATAAGCTTATTGAACTGATTAATGCAGGTTATAATAATGGAGAATGCATTGGGGCTTTATTTTGTGATCTTAGTAAAGCCTTTGATTGTGTCTCCTCCAGGCTGCTTGTGGATAAATTAAGATATAAGTTTGATTTAAATAGTTTAAAGCTCATCACATCTTACCTCACCAATAGGAAACAAATGGTTGACATATATGGTCGTACATCAGAACTTGAAGATGTATCTTATGGTGTGCCCCAAGGTTCAGTGCCAGGGCCGCTGCTCTTTTTGGTCTACGTAAATGATCTTGGAAGCTGTGACCCTAGTGCTGACCTGGTTCTTTTTGTGGACGACACAACTGTTATAAAAAAGGCTAAAGAATTACATGAATTAGAATCAATTATGGAGGAGACACAATCAAAGGTTACTGAATGGTTCACTGCAAATCAGTTAAACATGAGTCAGTCTAAAACGGAGGAGCTCTATTTTTCTTTGCAATCTTTCTCTGAAGTAGAATATACAGAATCAGTCAGGTTTTTGGGGGTACAGGTTGACTCAAAACTTTTATGGAATGTTCACATTGATGAATTATGTAAAAAGGTTGCCTCGGGTGTATCTGCAATCAGAAATTTGGTGAATGTGGTGTCTGAAAGAGTTGTTTTATCAGCATACTATGTGTGTATTGAATCAAGGCTCGCTTATGCTTTATTAGCTTTGGCTCATGCTCCAAATGTTAAGAGAGTCTTTGGTCTTCAAAGAAAAGCCATAAGAGCGATTGCTAAACTTCACTATAGAGCTGACTGTAAACAGAGTTTCACTGATTTGAATATTTTAACAGTACCCTGCCTTTTTATTTTTTATTGTCTTTGATATACAAAAAACAACCTGGACAAGTATGAAACACATAGTAATATTCACAAACATCTTACTCAAAATAGAGATAACGTATTATATAGATTATCACAGAATTCACAAAATAAAAACTGCCATATCGTTCTATGCACCAAAAATGTTAAATTTATTGCCGCCTCCTATAAAAATGTTACCCGCAAGAGAATTTAATTTGTTAATCAAGAAATACTTGATCAGAAAATTCTTTTATTCCATTGATTTATATCAATAATTTCTCAGACATGCTTGAAAGTTGAAGGAAAAAATTATCTTATAAAAATAAAGTTAGTGTAAGATTTTAATTAATCTTTATTTGTATTAAAATTGTCTCTTTAAATACTTGTTTTTGTAAAGTGTAAAAATACCAACATTATTGATGAATGTAAACATTATTTCTTTCTTTCTTTCTTCTTCTTTCATATTTCAGTGCCAGCAATTTCTTGTGCCAAAAATTCAAGCATAATAATGGTGACTTTTCACCCACACACATTGCATAACCTGCAGCCACTAGACCGGACAATCTTTGGCCCATTTAAATAATTTTATTCGAAAGTAGTTACAGACTGATTGGTGGCTCCGGGTAATCAAGCAAAACCGGTCACTATTTATGATATTGCTGAACTTGCTGGAAAAGCATTTACCCAGTAAATATTGTAAAGGGTTTCCAAGTTACGAGTCTCTACCCTCTGAACAAGGATATATTGCAAGCTGATGAGTTCCTGCCATCCAATGTCACTAACCGTCCCGATCCTGCTGAAACTGTACCAGACCAGTAAACAAGCAGTCATGATATGTTTTATCGGACTTTTTCCATTGTCTAGGGTGTATATCACACATTTTGGGAGTTTTGATCTACGCCCGTCTTCAGGTGTTCCTGATTAGTCCTGAGAAGGACTGATATTGTACGTTTTTCTACGGTTCAAACCCCGGGGGAAGCACGAGTTTACGTAGAAAAGCGTACAATATCAGTCCCTCTTACGACTAACCAGGAACACCTGAAGATGAGAGTAAATCAAAACTCCCGAAACGTTGTGTGATATACACCCTAGACAGTGGAAAAAGTCCGATAAAACATATCATAATAGACCACTGCCAAAAAATGACATTCAGAGAAAAACAAGCAGTCAGCTGACAAGTCAACCAGACTCTATTATCAGCCTCGCCGTCACTTAATCAGCTATCAACATCCAGTCCTCCTTCAACACCCGGCCAGTTATTAACATTCAGTAACCTCGATCAGCCAACAACAACCGATCAGCCATCAACACCCAATCAGAGACCAACATCAATCAGATCTCGCTGTTACAGGCCTACAATAGTGTCCCCTGAAGAAATCGGGCCATTCCACAAGGCTGCGGCACGGAAAAAAACTAAGAAATGTAGACCTAAAAGAACCCCCCTCCCCCACAAAAAATGGAAATAGAGAAAACAATGAAACAAAAGTATCAAAATAAATTATCTGAACCAAAGAAAAGAAAAGCAAAGATTAATTTGAATAAGTTGAAAGCTTTTACACAATCATCTAAGCAGGATAGTAGCTCTTCAGTAGTTAGTTCAGTGAAAGTGACTTGAAATTACGTGAGGATAGCAGTGATAATCTTGAAGAAATGCTGGAGGAGTTCGAAATCTTCGCAAAAGATGTTCAAGCGAATTTAAATACCGATGAACTGAAATCTGATGACTATATTTTAGTGCAATTCCTTAGGAAAGATTGTAAAACACTATGTTACATAAATAATTGAGATGCAGAACAAGCATGAAGTATTTGTTGTGAAATACCTTAAAAAGTGCCTCGAATAATAAATTTACAATTGAAAAAAACGCACAACTATTTGAAGTAAACATAGAGGACATCACGCTAAAGCTTCCTGCTCCAACTACTGTTGGAGGAACTGAAAGACGGGAAAAACAATTGACATTTCCTGCGTCATTTGCCGGATACCATGTCGGATAAATAGTTCCTAACAAATCAGTTAATTATTTGTGAAATTCATACTTTTTTTGATTTAAATTTGTAATGAGTTTATATTTTATTTTAAGTTTGGAAATTTATGGTTATGTCTTTAAATAAATAAAAACTCTCTTAAATCTGGCTTTTTTTATATCTATATACTGTCCTTCGGTACATCACAGCTAGTCCTTAGGTACATCAGGATGATGTACCTAGGGACAGGCTACAAATTTAAAAAAAAATCTGACTAGTAAACTATTAAAGCTAGAGCTGAGAAAACATTTTTTATATAACCTAAAATATCAATGAAGGAGTACATCTGGAAAAATTTAAAAAAATCTCCGTTTGAAAGACTACAAAAAAATTAAAATCAAATTTTGTTCCTAGGTACAACACCCTCCCTTAATCGTCATTGATTGTCATTTTTAAACTCAAACCTGCCTTTATGTGGGTGTAGAAACCTTTGCAAAACAAAGTACAGAATCCTTACTATAGGTCGTTTATTTTTTAAAGATCCACCACCTGTTGCTTAATGTTGGCCAACGGAAAAATCACTAGTTATAGTTACTTTTGTGAGTTACAAATGGCAATTCTGCAAGTGAGCTGTCACCTTAATTTCATGCGTCAAACCGTCAAACAACACAAGCGCAACTCAGATAAAGTTGAATTTACAAATTTATGAATTATGCCTCGGAAAGGAAGGAATTTACTCGACAAGAAATTGAAAACCGCCTTATTCCAATGTTCCCTCGAACTGAAAAACCTAGTCCCTTCTTGAAGTAGCCGACAGCTAGAAGAGAAACTTTCAAATATCTTTGCTGTGATTTCTTTGGGTAAAATTAACTTCAAAATTTTAAACACTAATTATTGTAGGTGTCTATATGTACTGTCCGCCGTATATTACACTCTTTTAATGCCGGCCAGGAAGTACAAACTTCCAAAACTTACGGTGGCCGTAAAAATCTCCATTTTTGATGACCATTTCTTTCGGGAAGAATTAGGTCGCAAAATTTATGATTATAAACGAAGTGGGGAATATTTCACTCTAACAAAATTGTTAACATTTGCACGGGACACTTTGCAGTATAAAGGGTCCCGATCATTGTTATATAAAATTTTTAAAGCCATGGGCTATAAATATAAAACGGAAAATAATAGAAAAATTCTTGTCGAAAGGCCATACATAGCGGCGAAACGAAATAAATTCTTAAAAATGTATTTAAGATACAAAGAAGATTCCCCAAACATAAAATTTGTATACTTGGACGAGACGTCACCTCTACTGCCAAATGTGCAAAATGCAAAATGTGTTGAACATGAATTTGGTTATAAATTCATTATTTGGCCACACTCCACTTTAAACAAAGCACCTTATTTTCTTCCAGTTGTGAGAATTGATGGAAAGATTTATACATTTATACATCAATCGTGTTTTCTCGGTCAGTCTCAGTTGCATAACTCGAGAAAAATGGAATTTTATGGCCCCTGCGTCAAAAAACATGATATCCCACAAAATCTGTAACACCCCTGTGCATTACACATTACACCATCCGGTAAATCCGTACCGTAAATCTAATTTTAAATAATTCAAATGCTCAAACTTCCGCCAGGCCAAATGTCAGTTTACAATGTACATTTAACAACCTAACCTCAATTTGAAGTCCTCGTTGTGAAAATACCCTAGCCATGTTGCCACGTACTCCTTTCAAAGAACATGCGACGTTGGTGGATCTTTAAATAAAAAACGGCCTATACAAAAATTGTATCCACATGCCAACTTCAAAAAATTAAAATGTTTTTGTGTTTACTGAATATATAATCATTTCTTGCTAAATATTGTTTTATTATTTTATTAAATGTATAGGGTACTTAGTAAATAAACATGCCAGTTGATAATGACATCACCTCAAACAGATTGTCACCGTTTTACAGATACATGCAAAATATCATTTTTTTCTGGGTATTTTACCATGCTAAAATATTTTTAAAATTTTAATATGCTAACGTTTTAAACAGACATGTTGTGATTATCAATTAATTCAACAATAAATTAATACTTTTAAAATTAATTCCAAATTTACCTTTTGTGGCATGTTATTTTTGTGTAACTCGGTGTCTGACTGAGTACGTTTCATGCCATGCTATCCCCATTATGTATAAACTACTAGTGATGGGCTTATTCGAATGAAAAATAACCTATGTAACTCAGTTTTCGTTCCAAGTAGGTTTTGTTATGAGAATCATACAAGGGCGTGCACAAATTTGACTCATTCCTTTTTACTTCCTTTTACAATAAAGGAAGTATTGGATTCACCCCAAAAATTCGAAATTGAGTTTTCAACAGATCTTCACGTTTTAGAGTCCCCTGATCCCAAAAAACACATTTTTTTTCATTGGTCTGTGTGCCTGTCTGTCTGTCTGTCTGTGAACAGAATATCTCAAAAACGAAAAGAGGTATGGCGTTGCAACTTCATATATAAGTTTTGTGTACTATGTAGATGCGACAGCAAGCTTTTGAAGAAAATCGCATAACCGGAAGTAGGTGTTTACTCTTGTGATTTTTCAGTTTTTTTCGATTTTTTCAAAAACGGCTCTAACGATTTTTTTCAAACTTCTCATCTTTATTACATTTTTAATGTGTATTGATGTGAGATAGGTGATTTTCCAGTTGAATACTTCTAAACTGGGTTTCTTTTGTTTTTTTTTCTATTTTTTTTTATTAACTCCTATTTTAAATAGAACACCCGGTATATTATTACATTTTTGAATTCAGCTTAAGATTCTAGAGAAAATTTGTCTCTTCACTTAACGCTCTATTTTGCACCGTTTTTGTAGAATTTGTAATTTTTTAAAATTTTTGACAAATGCTTAAAGATTTAAAATCAAATTTTTGACCAATTATAACATCACTGTAAAAAGAAGTTGTGTGCGTGTATCACACCAGATTTTTTCATAATTGAAATAGCTGTATACAGGATGATTGACAGCGCAATCCAAAACTTAAGAG
>CALNHX010009118.1:0-53171 GCA_940337035.1 Agriotes lineatus | reverse complement strand
CACCCCAAAGGTCACCAAAGGTCACCCCAAAAGTCACCCCAAAGGTCACCAAAGGTCACCAAAGGTCACCAAAGGTCACCCCAAAGGTCACTAAAGGTCACCAAAGGTCACCTAAGGTCACCCCAAAGGTCACTAAAGGTCACCAAAGGTCACCAAAGGTCACCAAAGGTCACCCCAAAGGTCACCAAAGGTCACCTCAAAGGTCACCAAAGGTCACCCCAAAGGTCACCAAAGGTCACCAAATGTCACCAAAGGTCACCAAAGGTCACCCCAAAGGTCACCAAAGGTCACCCCAAAGGTCACCAAAGGTCACCAAAGGTCACCCCAAAGGTCACCAAAGGTCACCCCAAAAGTCACCCCAAAGGTCACCAAAGGTCACCAAAGGTCACCAAAGGTCACCCCAAAGGTCACTAAAGGTCACCAAAGGTCACCAAAGGTCACCCCAAAGGTCACTAAAGGTCACCAAAGGTCACCAATGGTCACCAAAGGTCACCCCAAAGGTCACCAAAGGTCACCCCAATGGTCACCAAAGGTCACCCCAAAGGTCACTAAAGGTCACCAAAGGTCACCCCAAAGGTTACCAAAGGTCACCAAAGGTCACCCCAAAGGTCACCAAAGGTCACCAAAGGTCACCCCAAAGGTCACCAAAGGTCACCCCAAAGGTCACCAAAGGTCACCAAAGGTCACCAAAGGTCACCCCAAAGGTCACCAAAGGTCACCAAAGGTCACCAAAGGTCACCAAAGGTCACCAAAGGTCACCCGAAAGGTCACTAAAGGTCACCCCAAAGGTCACCAAAGGTCACCAAAGGTCACCAAAGGTCACCCCAAAGGTCACCAAAGGTCACCCCAAAGGTTACCAAAGATCACCAAAGGTCACCAAAGGTCACCCCAAAGGTCACTAAAGGTCACCAAAGGTCACCAAAGGTCACCAAAGGTCACCCCAAAGGTCACCAAAGGTCACCCCAATGGTCACCAAAGGTCACCCCAAAGGTCACTAAAGGTCACCAAAGGTCACCCCAAAGGTTACCAAAGGTCACCAAAGGTCACCCCAAAGGTCACCAAAGGTCACCAAAGGTCACCAAAGGTCACCCCAAAGGTCACCAAAGGTCATCCCAAAGGTCACCAAAGGTCACCAAAGGTCACCAAAGGTCACCCCAAAGGTCACCAAAGGTCACCAAAGGTCACCAAAGGTCACCAAAGGTCACCAAAGGTCACCCGAAAGGTCACTAAAGGTCACCCCAAAGGTCACCAAAGGTCACCAAAGGTCACCAAAGGTCACCCCAAAGGTCACCAAAGGTCACCCCAAAGGTTACCAAAGATCACCAAAGGTCACCAAAGGTCACCCCAAAGGTCACCAAAGGTCACCAAAGGTCACCAAAGGTCACCAAAGGTCACCCCAAAGGTCACCAAAGGTCACCCCAAAGGTCACCAAAGGTTACCAAAGGTCACCAAAGGTCACCAAAGGTCACCCCAAAAGTCACCAAAGGTCACCCCAAAGGTCAACAAAGGTCACCTAAGGTCACCAAAGGTCACCCCAAAGGTCACCAAAGGTCACCAAAGGTCACCAAAGGTCACCCATAAGGTCACCAAAGGTCAACCCAAAGGTCACCAAAGGTCACCAAAGGTCACCAAAGGTCACCAAAGGTCACCAAAGGTCACCAAAGGTCATCCCAAAGGTCACCAAAGGTCACCCCAAAGGTCACCAAAGGTCACCCCAAAGGTCACCCCAAAGGTCACCAAAGGTTACCAAAGGTCACCAAAGGTCACCCCAAAGGTCACCAAAGGTCACCAAAGGTCACCAAAGGTCACCAAAGGTCACCAAAGGTCACCAAAGGTCACCAAAGGTCACCAAAGGTCATCCCAAAGGTCACCAAAGGTCACCCCAAAGGTCACCAAAGGTCACCAAAGGTCACCAAAGGTCACCCCAAAGGTCACCAAAGGTCACCAAAGGTCACCAAAGGTCACCTAAGGTCACCCCAAAGGTCACCAAAGGTCACCCCAAAGATCACCAAAGGTCACCAAAGGTCACCAAAGGTCACCAAAGGTCACCCAAAGGTCACCAAAGGTCACCCCAAAGGTCACCAAAGGTCACCAAAGGTCACCAAAGGTCACCCCAAAGGTCACCAAAGATCACCAAAGGTCACCAAAGGTCACCAAAGGTCACCCCAAAGGTCAACAAAGGTCACCAAAGGTCGCCAAAAGTCACCCCAAATGTCACCAAAGGTCACCCCAAAGGTCACCAAAGGTTACCAAAGGTCACCAAAGGTCACCAAAGGTCACCCCAAAAATCACCAAAGGTCACCCCAAAGGTCACCAAAGGTCACCAAAGGTCACCAAAGGTCACCCCAAAGGTCACCAAAGGTTACCAAAAGTCACCAAAGGTCACCCCAAAGGTCACCAAAGGTCACCCCAAAGGTCACCAAAGGTCACCAAAGGTCACCAAAGGTCACCCCAAAGGTCACCAAAGGTCAACAAAGGTCACCAAAGGTCACCAAAGGTCACCCCAAAGGTCACCAAAGGTCACCCCAAAGGTCACCCCAAAGGTCACCAAAGGTTACCAAAGGTCACCAAAGGTCACCCCAAAGGTCACCAAAGGTCACCAAAGGTCACCCAAAAGGTCACCAAAGGTCACCCCAAAGGTCACCAAAGGTCACCAAAGGTCACCAAAGGTCACCCCAAAGGTCACCAAAGGTCACCCCAAAGGTCACCAAAGGTCACCAAAGGTCACCAAAGGTCACCCCAAAGGTCACCAAAGGTCACCAAAGGTCACCGAAGGTTACCAAAGGTCACCCCAAAGGTCACCAAAAGTCACCCCAAAGGTCACCAAAGGTCACCAAAGGTCACCAAAGGTCACCCCAAAGATCACCAAAGGTCACCCCAAAGGTCACCAAAGGTCACCAAAGGTCACCAAAGGTCACCCCAAAGGTCACCAAAGGTCACCCCAAAGGTCACCAAAGGTCACCAAAAGTCACCAAAGGTCACCAAAGGTCACCCCAAAGGTCACTAAAGGTCACCCCAAAGGTCACCAAAGGTCACCAAAGGTCACCAAAGGTCACCAAAGGTCACCCCAAAGGTCACCAAAGGTCACCAAAGGTCACCAAAGGTCACCCCAAAGGTCACCAAAGGTCACCAAAGGTCACCAAAGGTCACCAAAGGTCACCAAAGGTCACCAAAGGTCATCCCAAAGGTCACCAAAGGTCACCCCAAAGGTCACCAAAGGTCACCAAAGGTCACCAAAGGTCACCCCAAAGGTCACCAAAGGTCACCAAAGGTCACCAAAGGTCACCTAAGGTCACCCCAAAGGTCACCAAAGGTCACCCCAAAGATCACCAAAGGTCACCAAAGGTCACCAAAGGTCACCCCAAAGGTCAACAAAGGTCACCAAAGGTCGCCAAAAGTCACCCCAAATGTCACCAAAGGTCACCCCAAAGGTCACCAAAGGTTACCAAAGGTCACCAAAGGTCACCAAAGGTCACCCCAAAAATCACCAAAGGTCACCCCAAAGGTCACCAAAGGTCACCAAAGGTCACCAAAGGTCACCCCAAAGGTCACCAAAGGTCACCAAAGGTCACCAAAGGTCACCAAAGGTCACCCCAAAGGTCACCAAAGGTCACCAAAGGTCACCAAAGGTCACCCCAAAGGTCACCAAAGGTCACCAAAGGTCACCAAAGGTCACCAAAGGTCACCAAAGGTCACGAAAGGTCATCCCAAAGGTCACCAAAGGTCACCCCAAAGGTCACCAAAGGTCACCAAAGGTCACCAAAGGTCACCCCAAAGGTCACCAAAGGTCACCAAAGGTCACCAAAGGTCACCTAAGGTCACCCCAAAGGTCACCAAAGGTCACCCCAAAGATCACCAAAGGTCACCAAAGGTCACCAAAGGTCACCAAAGGTCACCCCAAAGGTCACCAAAGGTCACCCCAAAGGTCACCAAAGGTCACCAAAGGTCACCAAAGGTCACCCCAAAGGTCACCAAAGATCACCAAAGGTCACCAAAGGTCACCAAAGGTCACCCCAAAGGTCAACAAAGGTCACCAAAGGTCGCCAAAAGTCACCCCAAATGTCACCAAAGGTCACCCCAAAGGTCACCAAAGGTTACCAAAGGTCACCAAAGGTCACCAAAGGTCACCCCAAAAGTCACCAAAGGTCACCCCAAAGGTCACCAAAGGTCACCAAAGGTCACCAAAGGTCACCCCAAAGGTCACCAAAGGTTACCAAAAGTCACCAAAGGTCACCCCAAAGGTCACCAAAGGTCACCCCAAAGGTCACCAAAGGTCACCAAAGGTCACCAAAGGTCACCCCAAAGGTCACCAAAGGTCAACAAAGGTCACCAAAGATCACCAAAGGTCACCCCAAAGGTCACCAAAGGTCACCCCAAAGGTCACCCCAAAGGTCACCAAAGGTTACCAAAGGTCACCAAAGGTCACCCCAAAGGTCACCAAAGGTCACCAAAGCTCACCAAAGGTCACCCAAAAGGTCACCAAAGGTCACCCCAAAGGTCACCAAAGGTCACCAAAGGTCACCAAAGGTCACCCCAAAGGTCACCAAAGGTCACCCCAAAGGTCACCAAAGGTCACCAAAGGTCACCAAAGGTCACCCCAAAGGTCACCAAAGGTCACCAAAGGTCACCAAAGGTTACCAAAGGTCACCCCAAAGGTCACCAAAAGTCACCCCAAAGGTCACCAAAGGTCACAAAGGTCACCCCAAAGGTCACCAAAGGTCACCCCAAAGGTCACCAAAGGTCACCAAAGGTCACCAAAGGTCACCCCAAAGGTCACCAAAGGTCACCCCAAAGGTCACCAAAGGTCACCAAAGGTCACCCCAAAGGTCACCAAAGGTTACCAAAGTCACCAAAGGTCACCCCAAAGGTCACCAAAGGTCACCCCAAAGGTCACCAAATATCACCCCAAAGGTCACCAAAGGTTACCAAAGGTCACCAAAGGTCACCAAAGGTCACCCCAAAAGTCACCAAAGGTCACCCCAAAGGTCACCAAAGGTCACCAAAGGTCACCAAAGGTCATCCCAAAGGTCACCAAAGGTCACCAAAGGTCACCAAAGGTCACCAAAGGTCACCCCAAAGGTCACCAAAGGTCACCCCAAAGGTCACCAAAGGTCACCAAAGGTCACCAAAGGTCACCAAAGGTCACCAAAAGTCACCAAAGGTCACTCCAAAGGTCACCAAAGGTCACCCCAAAGGTCACCAAAGGTCACCAAAGGTCAGCAAAGGTCACCCCAAAGGTCACCAAAGGTCACCAAAGGTCACCAAAGGTCATCAAAGGTCACCAAAGGTCACCAAAGGTCACCAAAAGTCACCAAAGGTCACTCCAAAGGTCACCAAAGGTCACCCCAAAGGTCACCAAAGGTCACCAAAGGTCAGCAAAGGTCACCCCAAAGGTCACCAAAGGTCACCAAAGGTCACCAAAGGTCATCAAAGGTCACCCAAAAGGTCACCAAAGGTCACCCCAAAGGTCACCAAAGGTCACCAAAGGTCACCAAAGGTCACCCCAAAGGTCACCAAAGGTCACCCCAAAAGTCACCCCAAAGGTCACCAAAGGTCACCAAAGGTCACCAAAGGTCACCCCAAAGGTCACTAAAGGTCACCAAAGGTCACCAAAGGTCACCCCAAAGGTCACTAAAGGTCACCAAAGGTCACCAAAGGTCACCAAAGGTTACCCCAAAGGTCACCAAAGGTCACCCCAATGGTCACCAAAGGTCACCCCAAAGGTCACTAAAGGTCACCAAAGGTCACCCCAAAGGTTACCAAAGGTCACCAAAGGTCACCCCAAAGGTCACCAAAGGTCACCAAAGGTCACCAAAGGTCACCCCAAAGGTCACCAAAGGTCACCCCAAAGGTCACCAAAGGTCACCAAAGGTCACCAAAGGTCACCCCAAAGGTCACCAAAGGTCACCAAAGGTCACCAAAGGTCACCAAAGGTCACCAAAGGTCACCCGAAAGGTCACTAAAGGTCACCCCAAAGGTCACCAAAGGTCACCAAAGGTCACCAAAGGTCACCCCAAAGGTCACCAAAGGTCACCCCAAAGGTTACCAAAGATCACCAAAGGTCACCAAAGGTCACCCCAAAGGTCACCAAAGGTCACCAAAGGTCACCAAAGGTCACCAAAGGTCACCCCAAAGGTCACCAAAGGTCACCCCAAAGGTCACCAAAGGTTACCAAAGGTCACCAAAGGTCACCAAAGGTCACCCCAAAAGTCACCAAAGGTCACCCCAAAGGTCAACAAAGGTCACCCCAAAGGTCACCAAAGGTCACCAAAGGTCACCAAAGGTCACCCATAAGGTCACCAAAGGTCAACCCAAAGGTCACCAAAGGTCAACAAAGGTCACCAAAGGTCACCAAAGGTCACCCCAAAGGTCACCAAAGGTCTTCCCAAAGGTCACCAAAGGTCACCAAAGGTCACCAAAGGTCACCAAAGGTCACCAAAGGTCACCCCAAAGGTCACCAAAGGTCACCAAAGGTCACCAAAGGTCACCAAAGGTCGCCAAAAGTCACCCCAAAAGTCACCAAAGATCACCCCAAAGGTCACCAAAGGTCACCAAAGGTCACCAAAGGTCATCCCAAAGGTCACCAAAGGTCACCAAAGGTCACCAAAGGTCACCAAAGGTCACCCCAAAGGTCACCCCAAAAGTCACCAAAGGTCACCCCAAAGGTCACCAAAGGTCACCAAAGGTCACCAAAGGTCACCAAAGGTCACCAAAGGTCACCCCAAAGGTCACCCCAAAAGTCACCAAAGGTCACCCCAAAGGTCACCAAAGGTCACCAAAGGTCACCAAAGGTCACCCCAAAGGTCACCAAAGGTCACCCCAAAGGTCACCAAAGGTCACCAAAGGTCACCAAAGTGTCCAAAGGTCACCAAAAGTCACCAAAGGTCACTCCAAAGGTCACCAAAGGTCACCCCAAAGGTCACCAAAGGTCACCAAAGGTCAGCAAAGGTCACCCCAAAGGTCACCAAAGGTCACCAAAGGTCACCAAAGGTCATCAAAGGTCACCAAAGGTCACCAAAGGTCACCAAAAGTCACCAAAGGTCACTCCAAAGGTCACCAAAGGTCACCCCAAAGGTCACCAAAGGTCACCAAAGGTCAGCAAAGGTCACCCCAAAGGTCACCAAAGGTCACCAAAGGTCACCAAAGGTCATCAAAGGTCACCCCAAAGGTCACCAAAGGTCACCCCAAAGGTCACCAAAGGTCACCTCAAAGGTCACCAAAGGTCACCCCAAAGGTCACCAAAGGTCACCAAATGTCACCAAAGGTCACCAAAGGTCACCCCAAAGGTCACCAAAGGTCACCAAAGGTCACCAAAGGTCACCCCAAAGGTCACCAAAGGTCACCCCAAAAGTCACCCCAAAGGTCACCAAAGGTCACCAAAGGTCACCAAAGGTCACCCCAAAGGTCACTAAAGGTCACCAAAGGTCACCAAAGGTCACCCCAAAGGTCACTAAAGGTCACCAAAGGTCACCAAAGGTCACCAAAGGTCACCCCAAAGGTCACCAAAGGTCACCTCAAAGGTCACCAAAGGTCACCCCAAAGGTCACCAAAGGTCACCAAATGTCACCAAAGGTCACCAAAGGTCACCCCAAAGGTCACCAAAGGTCACCCCAAAGGTCACCAAAGGTCACCAAAGGTCACCCCAAAGGTCACCAAAGGTCACCCCAAAAGTCACCCCAAAGGTCACCAAAGGTCACCAAAGGTCACCAAAGGTCACCCCAAAGGTCACTAAAGGTCACCAAAGGTCACCAAAGGTCACCCCAAAGGTCACTAAAGGTCACCAAAGGTCACCAAAGGTCACCAAAGGTCACCCCAAAGGTCACCAAAGGTCACCCCAATGGTCACCAAAGGTCACCCCAAAGGTCACTAAAGGTCACCAAAGGTCACCCCAAAGGTTACCAAAGGTCACCAAAGGTCACCCCAAAGGTCACCAAAGGTCACCAAAGGTCACCCCAAAGGTCACCAAAGGTCACCCCAAAGGTCACCAAAGGTCACCAAAGGTCACCAAAGGTCACCCCAAAGGTCACCAAAGGTCACCAAAGGTCACCAAAGGTCACCAAAGGTCACCAAAGGTCACCCGAAAGGTCACTAAAGGTCACCCCAAAGGTCACCAAAGGTCACCAAAGGTCACCAAAGGTCACCCCAAAGGTCACCAAAGGTCACCCCAAAGGTTACCAAAGATCACCAAAGGTCACCAAAGGTCACCCCAAAGGTCACTAAAGGTCACCAAAGGTCACCAAAGGTCACCAAAGGTCACCCCAAAGGTCACCAAAGGTCACCCCAATGGTCACCAAAGGTCACCCCAAAGGTCACTAAAGGTCACCAAAGGTCACCCCAAAGGTTACCAAAGGTCACCAAAGGTCACCCCAAAGGTCACCAAAGGTCACCAAAGGTCACCAAAGGTCACCCCAAAGGTCACCAAAGGTCATCCCAAAGGTCACCAAAGGTCACCAAAGGTCACCAAAGGTCACCCCAAAGGTCACCAAAGGTCACCAAAGGTCACCAAAGGTCACCAAAGGTCACCAAAGGTCACCCGAAAGGTCACTAAAGGTCACCCCAAAGGTCACCAAAGGTCACCAAAGGTCACCAAAGGTCACCCCAAAGGTCACCAAAGGTCACCCCAAAGGTTACCAAAGATCACCAAAGGTCACCAAAGGTCACCCCAAAGGTCACCAAAGGTCACCAAAGGTCACCAAAGGTCACCAAAGGTCACCCCAAAGGTCACCAAAGGTCACCCCAAAGGTCACCAAAGGTTACCAAAGGTCACCAAAGGTCACCAAAGGTCACCCCAAAAGTCACCAAAGGTCACCCCAAAGGTCAACAAAGGTCACCTAAGGTCACCAAAGGTCACCCCAAAGGTCACCAAAGGTCACCAAAGGTCACCAAAGGTCACCCATAAGGTCACCAAAGGTCAACCCAAAGGTCACCAAAGGTCACCAAAGGTCACCAAAGGTCACCAAAGGTCACCAAAGGTCACCAAAGGTCATCCCAAAGGTCACCAAAGGTCACCCCAAAGGTCACCAAAGGTCACCCCAAAGGTCACCCCAAAGGTCACCAAAGGTTACCAAAGGTCACCAAAGGTCACCCCAAAGGTCACCAAAGGTCACCAAAGGTCACCAAAGGTCACCAAAGGTCACCAAAGGTCACCAAAGGTCACCAAAGGTCACCAAAGGTCATCCCAAAGGTCACCAAAGGTCACCCCAAAGGTCACCAAAGGTCACCAAAGGTCACCAAAGGTCACCCCAAAGGTCACCAAAGGTCACCAAAGGTCACCAAAGGTCACCTAAGGTCACCCCAAAGGTCACCAAAGGTCACCCCAAAGATCACCAAAGGTCACCAAAGGTCACCAAAGGTCACCAAAGGTCACCCCAAAGGTCACCAAAGGTCACCCCAAAGGTCACCAAAGGTCACCAAAGGTCACCAAAGGTCACCCCAAAGGTCACCAAAGATCACCAAAGGTCACCAAAGGTCACCAAAGGTCACCCCAAAGGTCAACAAAGGTCACCAAAGGTCGCCAAAAGTCACCCCAAATGTCACCAAAGGTCACCCCAAAGGTCACCAAAGGTTACCAAAGGTCACCAAAGGTCACCAAAGGTCACCCCAAAAATCACCAAAGGTCACCCCAAAGGTCACCAAAGGTCACCAAAGGTCACCAAAGGTCACCCCAAAGGTCACCAAAGGTTACCAAAAGTCACCAAAGGTCACCCCAAAGGTCACCAAAGGTCACCCCAAAGGTCACCAAAGGTCACCAAAGGTCACCAAAGGTCACCCCAAAGGTCACCAAAGGTCAACAAAGGTCACCAAAGGTCACCAAAGGTCACCCCAAAGGTCACCAAAGGTCACCCCAAAGGTCACCCCAAAGGTCACCAAAGGTTACCAAAGGTCACCAAAGGTCACCCCAAAGGTCACCAAAGGTCACCAAAGGTCACCCAAAAGGTCACCAAAGGTCACCCCAAAGGTCACCAAAGGTCACCAAAGGTCACCAAAGGTCACCCCAAAGGTCACCAAAGGTCACCCCAAAGGTCACCAAAGGTCACCAAAGGTCACCAAAGGTCACCCCAAAGGTCACCAAAGGTCACCAAAGGTCACCGAAGGTTACCAAAGGTCACCCCAAAGGTCACCAAAAGTCACCCCAAAGGTCACCAAAGGTCACCAAAGGTCACCAAAGGTCACCCCAAAGATCACCAAAGGTCACCCCAAAGGTCACCAAAGGTCACCAAAGGTCACCAAAGGTCACCCCAAAGGTCACCAAAGGTCACCCCAAAGGTCACCAAAGGTCACCAAAAGTCACCAAAGGTCACCAAAGGTCACCCCAAAGGTCACTAAAGGTCACCCCAAAGGTCACCAAAGGTCACCAAAGGTCACCAAAGGTCACCAAAGGTCACCCCAAAGGTCACCAAAGGTCACCAAAGGTCACCAAAGGTCACCCCAAAGGTCACCAAAGGTCACCAAAGGTCACCAAAGGTCACCAAAGGTCACCAAAGGTCACCAAAGGTCATCCCAAAGGTCACCAAAGGTCACCCCAAAGGTCACCAAAGGTCACCAAAGGTCACCAAAGGTCACCCCAAAGGTCACCAAAGGTCACCAAAGGTCACCAAAGGTCACCTAAGGTCACCCCAAAGGTCACCAAAGGTCACCCCAAAGATCACCAAAGGTCACCAAAGGTCACCAAAGGTCACCCCAAAGGTCAACAAAGGTCACCAAAGGTCGCCAAAAGTCACCCCAAATGTCACCAAAGGTCACCCCAAAGGTCACCAAAGGTTACCAAAGGTCACCAAAGGTCACCAAAGGTCACCCCAAAAATCACCAAAGGTCACCCCAAAGGTCACCAAAGGTCACCAAAGGTCACCAAAGGTCACCCCAAAGGTCACCAAAGGTCACCAAAGGTCACCAAAGGTCACCAAAGGTCACCCCAAAGGTCACCAAAGGTCACCAAAGGTCACCAAAGGTCACCCCAAAGGTCACCAAAGGTCACCAAAGGTCACCAAAGGTCACCAAAGGTCACCAAAGGTCACCAAAGGTCATCCCAAAGGTCACCAAAGGTCACCCCAAAGGTCACCAAAGGTCACCAAAGGTCACCAAAGGTCACCCCAAAGGTCACCAAAGGTCACCAAAGGTCACCAAAGGTCACCTAAGGTCACCCCAAAGGTCACCAAAGGTCACCCCAAAGATCACCAAAGGTCACCAAAGGTCACCAAAGGTCACCAAAGGTCACCCCAAAGGTCACCAAAGGTCACCCCAAAGGTCACCAAAGGTCACCAAAGGTCACCAAAGGTCACCCCAAAGGTCACCAAAGATCACCAAAGGTCACCAAAGGTCACCAAAGGTCACCCCAAAGGTCAACAAAGGTCACCAAAGGTCGCCAAAAGTCACCCCAAATGTCACCAAAGGTCACCCCAAAGGTCACCAAAGGTTACCAAAGGTCACCAAAGGTCACCAAAGGTCACCCCAAAAGTCACCAAAGGTCACCCCAAAGGTCACCAAAGGTCACCAAAGGTCACCAAAGGTCACCCCAAAGGTCACCAAAGGTTACCAAAAGTCACCAAAGGTCACCCCAAAGGTCACCAAAGGTCACCCCAAAGGTCACCAAAGGTCACCAAAGGTCACCAAAGGTCACCCCAAAGGTCACCAAAGGTCAACAAAGGTCACCAAAGATCACCAAAGGTCACCCCAAAGGTCACCAAAGGTCACCCCAAAGGTCACCCCAAAGGTCACCAAAGGTTACCAAAGGTCACCAAAGGTCACCCCAAAGGTCACCAAAGGTCACCAAAGCTCACCAAAGGTCACCCAAAAGGTCACCAAAGGTCACCCCAAAGGTCACCAAAGGTCACCAAAGGTCACCAAAGGTCACCCCAAAGGTCACCAAAGGTCACCCCAAAGGTCACCAAAGGTCACCAAAGGTCACCAAAGGTCACCCCAAAGGTCACCAAAGGTCACCAAAGGTCACCAAAGGTTACCAAAGGTCACCCCAAAGGTCACCAAAAGTCACCCCAAAGGTCACCAAAGGTCACCAAAGGTCACCCCAAAGGTCACCAAAGGTCACCCCAAAGGTCACCAAAGGTCACCAAAGGTCACCAAAGGTCACCCCAAAGGTCACCAAAGGTCACCCCAAAGGTCACCAAAGGTCACCAAAGGTCACCCCAAAGGTCACCAAAGGTTACCAAAAGTCACCAAAGGTCACCCCAAAGGTCACCAAAGGTCACCCCAAAGGTCACCAAAGGTCACCAAAGGTCACCAAAGGTCACCCCAAAGGTCACCAAAGGTCAACAAAGGTCACCAAAGGTCACCAAAGGTCACCCCAAAGGTCACCAAAGGTCACCCCAAAGGTCACCCCAAAGGTCACCAAAGGTTACCAAAGGTCACCAAAGGTCACCCCAAAGGTCACCAAAGGTCACCAAAGGTCACCCAAAAGGTCACCAAAGGTCACCCCAAAGGTCACCAAAGGTCACCAAAGGTCACCAAAGGTCACCCCAAAGGTCACCAAAGGTCACCCCAAAGGTCACCAAAGGTCACCAAAGGTCACCAAAGGTCACCCCAAAGGTCACCAAAGGTCACCAAAGGTCACCGAAGGTTACCAAAGGTCACCCCAAAGGTCACCAAAAGTCACCCCAAAGGTCACCAAAGGTCACCAAAGGTCACCAAAGGTCACCCCAAAGATCACCAAAGGTCACCCCAAAGGTCACCAAAGGTCACCAAAGGTCACCAAAGGTCACCCCAAAGGTCACCAAAGGTCACCCCAAAGGTCACCAAAGGTCACCAAAAGTCACCAAAGGTCACCAAAGGTCACCCCAAAGGTCACTAAAGGTCACCCCAAAGGTCACCAAAGGTCACCAAAGGTCACCAAAGGTCACCAAAGGTCACCCCAAAGGTCACCAAAGGTCACCAAAGGTCACCAAAGGTCACCCCAAAGGTCACCAAAGGTCACCAAAGGTCACCAAAGGTCACCAAAGGTTACCAAAGGTCTCCAAAGGTCATCCCAAAGGTCACCAAAGGTCACCCCAAAGGTCACCAAAGGTCACCAAAGGTCACCAAAGGTCACCCCAAAGGTCACCAAAGGTCACCAAAGGTCACCAAAGGTCACCTAAGGTCACCCCAAAGGTCACCAAAGGTCACCCCAAAGATCACCAAAGGTCACCAAAGGTCACCAAAGGTCACCAAAGGTCACCCCAAAGGTCACCAAAGGTCACCCCAAAGGTCACCAAAGGTCACCAAAGGTCACCAAAGGTCACCCCAAAGGTCACCAAAGATCACCAAAGGTCACCAAAGGTCACCAAAGGTCACCCCAAAGGTCAACAAAGGTCACCAAAGGTCGCCAAAAGTCACCCCAAATGTCACCAAAGGTCACCCCAAAGGTCACCAAAGGTTACCAAAGGTCACCAAAGGTCACCAAAGGTCACCCCAAAAGTCACCAAAGGTCACCCCAAAGGTCACCAAAGGTCACCAAAGGTCACCAAAGGTCACCCCAAAGGTCACCAAAGGTTACCAAAAGTCACCAAAGGTCACCCCAAAGGTCACCAAAGGTCACCCCAAAGGTCACCAAAGGTCACCAAAGGTCACCAAAGGTCACCCCAAAGGTCACCAAAGGTCAACAAAGGTCACCAAAGATCACCAAAGGTCACCCCAAAGGTCACCAAAGGTCACCCCAAAGGTCACCCCAAAGGTCACCAAAGGTTACCAAAGGTCACCAAAGGTCACCCCAAAGGTCACCAAAGGTCACCAAAGCTCACCAAAGGTCACCCAAAAGGTCACCAAAGGTCACCCCAAAGGTCACCAAAGGTCACCAAAGGTCACCAAAGGTCACCCCAAAGGTCACCAAAGGTCACCCCAAAGGTCACCAAAGGTCACCAAAGGTCACCAAAGGTCACCCCAAAGGTCACCAAAGGTCACCAAAGGTCACCAAAGGTTACCAAAGGTCACCCCAAAGGTCACCAAAAGTCACCCCAAAGGTCACCAAAGGTCACCAAAGGTCACCAAAGGTCACCCCAAAGGTCACCAAAGGTCACCCCAAAGGTCACCAAAGGTCACCAAAGGTCACCAAAGGTCACCCCAAAGGTCACCAAAGGTCACCCCAAAGGTCACCAAAGGTCACCAAAAGTCACCAAAGGTCACCAAAGGTCACCCCAAAGGTCACTAAAGGTCACCCCAAAGGTCACCAAAGGTCACCAAAGGTCACCAAAGGTCACCAAAGGTCACCCCAAAGGTCACCAAAGGTCACCCCAAAGGTCACCAAAGGTCACCAAAGGTCACCAAAGGTCACCCCAAAGGTCACCAAAGGTCACCAAAGGTCACCAAAGGTCACCAAAGGTCACCAAAGGTCACCCCAAAGGTCACCCCAAATGTCACCAAAGGTTACCAAAGGTCACCAAAGGTCACCAAATGTCACCCCAAAGGTCACCAAAGGTCACCCCAAAGGTCACCAAAGGTCACCAAAAATCACCAAAGGTCACCCCAAAGGTCACCAAAGGTCACCAAAGGTCACCAAAGGTCACCCCAAAGGTCACCAAAGGTCAACAAAGGTCACCAAAGGTCACCAAAGGTCACCCCAAAGGTCACCAAAGGTCATCCCAAAGGTCACCAAAGGTCACCAAAGGTCACCAAAGGTCACCCCAAAGGTCACCAAAGGTCACCAAAGGTCACCAAAGGTCACCAAAGGTCGCCAAAAGTCACCCCAAATGTCACCAAAGGTCACCCCAAAGGTCACCAAAGGTTACCAAAGGTCACCAAAGGTCACCAAAGGTCACCCCAAAAGTCACCAAAGGTCACCCCAAAGGTCACCAAAGGTCACCAAAGGTCACCAAACGTCACCAAAGGTCACCCCAAAGGTCACCAAAGGTCATCCCAAAGGTCACCAAAGGTTACCAAAGGTCACCAAAGGTCACCAAAGGTCACCCCAAAGGTCACCAAAGGTCACCAAAGGTCACCAAAGGTCACCCCAAAGGTCACCAAAGGTTACCAAAAGTCACCAAAGGTCACCCCAAAGGTCACCAAAGGTCACCCCAAAGGTCACCAAAGGTCACCAAAGGTCACCCCAAAGGTCACCAAAGGTCAACAAAGGTCACCAAAGGTCACCAAAGGTCACCCCAAAGGTCACCAAAGGTCACCCCAAAGGTCACCAAAGGTCACCCCAAAGGTCACCCCAAAGGTCACCAAAGGTGACCAAAGGTCACCAAAGGTCACCCCAAAGGTCACCAAAGGTCACCAAAGGTCACCAAAGGTCACCCAAAAGGTCACCAAAGGTCATCCCAAAGGTCACCAAAGGTCACCAAAGGTCACCCCAAAGGTCACCAAAGGTCACCCCAAAGGTCACCCCAAAGGTCACCAAAGGTCACCCCAAAGGTCACCCCAAAGGTCACCAAAGGTTACCAAAGGTCACCAAAGGTCACCCCAAAGGTCACCAAAGGTCACCAAAGGTCACCAAAGGTCACCCAAAAGGTCACCAAAGGTCACCCCAAAGGTCACCCCAAAGGTCACCAAAGGTCACCAAAGGTCACCAAAGGTCACCCCAAAGGTCACCAAAGGTCACCAAAGGTCACCAAAGGTTACCAAAGGTCACCCCAAAGGTCACCAAAAGTCACCCCAAAGGTCACCAAAGGTCACCAAAGGTCACCAAAGGTCACCCCAAAGGTCACCAAAGGTCACCCCAAAGGTCACCAAAGGTCACCAAAGGTCACCAAAGGTCACCCCAAAGGTCACCAAAGGTCACCAAAAGTCACCAAAGGTCACCAAAGGTCACCCCAAAGGTCACTAAAGGTCACCCCAAAGGTCACCAAAGGTCACCCCAAAGGTCACCAAAGGTCACCCCAAAGGTCACCAAAGGTCACCAAAGGTCACCAAAGGTCACCCCAAAGGTCACCAAAGGTCACCAAAAGTCACCAAAGGTCACCAAAGGTCACCCCAAAGGTCACCAAAGGTCACCCCAAAGGTCACCAAAGGTCACCCCAAAGGTCACCAAAGGTCACCCCAAAGGTCACCAAAGGTCACCAAAGGTCACCAAAGGTCACCCCAAAGGTCACCAAAGGTCACCAAAGGTCACCAAAGGCCACCAAAGGTCACCCCAAATGTTACCCCAAAGGTCACCAAAGGTTACCAAAGGTCACCAAAGGTCACCCCAAAGGTCACCAAAGGTCACCAAAGGTCACCAAAGGTCACCAAAGGTCACCCCAAAGATCACCAAAGGTCACCCCAAAGGTCACCAAAGGTCACCAAAGGTCACCAAAGGACACCAAAGGTCACCCCAAAGGTCACCAAAGGTCACCCCAAAGGTCACCAAAGGTCACCAAAGGTCACCAAAGGTCACCCCAAAGGTCACCAAAGGTCACCCCAAAGGTCACCCCAAAGGTCACCAAAGGTCACCCCAAAGGTCACCAAAGGTCACCAAAGGTCACCAAAGGTCACCCCAAAGGTCACCAAAGGTCACCAAAGGTCACCAAAGGTCACCAAAGGTCACCCCAAAGGTCACAAAAGGTCACCCCAAAGGTCACCAAAGGTCACCAAAGGTCACCAAAGGTCACCCCAAAGGTCACCAAAGGTCACCCCAAAGGTCACCAAAGGTCACCCCAAAGGTCACCAAAGGTCACCAAAGGTCACCAAAGGTCACCAAAGGTCACCCCAAAGGTCACCAAAGGTCACCAAAGGTCACCAAAAGCCACCAAAGGTCACCCCAAATGTTACCCCAAAGGTCACCAAAGGTTACCAAAGGTCACCAAAGGTCACCCCAAAGGTCACCAAAGGTCACCAAAGGTCACCAAAGGTCACCAAAGGTCACCCCAAAGATCACCAAAGGTCACCCCAAAGGTCACCAAAGGTCACCAAAGGTCACCAAAGGACACCAAAGGTCACCCCAAAGGTCACCAAAGGTCACCCCAAAGGTCACCAAAGGTCACCAAAGGTCACCAAAGGTCACCCCAAAGGTCACCAAAGGTCACCCCAAAGGTCACCCCAAAGGTCACCTAAGGTCACCCCAAAGGTCACCAAAGGTCACCAAAGGTCACCAAAGGTCACCCCAAAGGTCACCAAAGGTCACCAAAGGTCACCAAAGGTCACCCCAAAGGTCACCAAAGGTCACCAAAGGTCACCAAAGGTCACCAAAGGTCACCCCAAAGGTCACCAAAGGTCACCCCAAAGGTCACCCCAAAGGTCACCAAAGGTCACTCCAAAGGTCACCAAAGGTCACCAAAGATCACCAAAGGTCACCAAAGGTCACCTCAAAGGTCACCAAAGGTCACCCCAAAGGTCACCCCAAAGGTCACCAAAGGTTACCAAAGGTCACCCCAAAGGTCACCAAAGGTCACCAAAGGTCACCAAAGGTCACCAAAGGTCACCAAAGGTCACCCCAAAGGTCACCAAAGGTCACCCCAAAGGTCACCAAAGGTCACCCCAAAGGTCACTGAAGGTCACCCCAAAGGTCACCAAAGGTCACCAAAGGTCACCAAAGGTCACCCCAAAAGTCACCAAAGGTCACCACAAAGGTCACCAAAGGTCACCAAAGGTCACCCCAAAGGTCACCAAAGGTCACCCCAAAGGTCACCAAAGGTCACCAAAGGTCACCAAAGGTCACCAAAGGTCACCCCAAAGGTCACCAAAGGTCACCCCAAAGGTCACCAAAGGTTACCAAAGGTCACCAAAGGTCACCCCAAAGGTCAGCAAAGGTCACCAAAGGTCACCAAAGGTCACCCCAAAGGTCACCAAAGGTCACCAAAGGTCACCAAAAGGTCACCCCAAAGGTCACCAAAGGTCACCCCAAAGGTCACCAAAGGTCACCAAAGGTCACCCCAAAGGTCACCAAAGGTCACCAAAGGTCACCAAAGGTCACCAAAGGTCACCCCAAAGGTCACCAAAGGTCACCAAAGGTCACCAAAGGTCACCCCAAAGGTCACTAAAGGTCACCAAAGGTCACCAAAGGTCACCAAAGGTCACCACAAAGGTCACCAAAGGTCACCCCAAACGTCACCAAAGGTCACCAAAGGTCACCCCAAAGGTCACCAAAGGTCACCCCAAAGGTCACCAAAGGTCACCAAAGGTCACCAAAGGTCACCCCAAAAGTCACCAAAGGTCACCCCAAAGGTCACCAAAGGTCACCAAAGGTCACCAAAGGTCACCCCAAAGGTCACCAAAGGTCACCAAAGGTCACCAAAGGTCACCAAAGGTCACCCCAAAGGTCACCAAAGGTCACCCCAAAGGTCACCAAAGGTCACCAAAGGTCACCAAAGGTCACCAAAGGTCACCCCAAAGGTCACCAAAGGTCACCCCAAAGGTCACCAAAGGTCACCAAAGGTCACCAAAGGTCACCCCAAAGGTCACCAAAGGTCACCCCAAAGGTCACCAAAGGTCACCAAAGGTCACCAAAGGTCACCAAAGGTCACCAAAGGTGACCAAAGGTCACCCCAAAGGTCACCAAAGGTCACCCCAAAGGTCACCAAAGGTCACCAAAAGTCACCCCAAAGGTCACCAAAGGTCACCTCAAAGGTCACCAAAGGTCACCCCAAAGGTCACCCCAAAGGTCACCAAAGGTCACCAAAGGTCACCAAAGGTCACCCCAAAGGTCACCAAAGGTCACCCCAAAGGTCACCAAAGGTCACCCCAAAGGTCACCATAGGTCACCAAAGGTCACCCCAAAGGTCACCCCAAAGGTCATCAAAGGTCACCCCAAAGGTCACCAAAGATCACCAAAGGTCACCAAAGGTCACCAAAGGTCACCAAAGGTCACCAAAGGTCACCCCAAAGGTCACCAAAGGTCACCCCAAAGGTCACCAAAGGTCACCCCAAAGGTCACCAAAGGTCACCCCAAAGGTCACCCCAAAGGTCTCCAAAGGTCACCAAAGGTCACCAAAGGTCACCAAAGGTCACCCCAAAGGTCACCCCAAAGGTCTCCAAAGGTCACCAAAGGTCACCAAAGGTCACCCCAAAGGTCACCAAAGGTCACTCCAAAGGTCACCAAAGGTCACCCCAAAGGTCACCAAAGGTCACCCCAAAGGTCACCAAAGGTCACCCCAAAGGTCACCAAAGGTCACCCCAAAGGTCACCAAAGATCACCAAAGGACACCAAAGGTCACCAAAGGTCACCCCAAAGGTCACCAAAGGTCACCCCAAAGGTCACCAAAGGTCACCAAAGGTTACCAAAGGTCACCAAAGGTCACCCCAAAGGTCACCAAAGGTCACCCCAAAAGTCACCAAAGGTCACCAAAGGTCACCAAAGGTCACCCCAAAGGTCACCAAAGGTCACCAAAGGTCACCAAAGGTCACCCCAAAGGTCACTAAAGGTCACCCCAAAGGTCACCAAAGGTCAACAAAGATCACCAAAGGTCACCAAAAGTCACCCCAAAGGTCACCAAAGGTCATCCCAAAGGTCACCAAAGGTCACCAAAGGTCACCAAAGGTCACCCCAAAGGTCACCAAAGGTCACCAAAGGTCACCAAAGGTCGCCAAAAGTCACCCCAAATGTCACCAAAGGTCACCCCAAAGGTCACCAAAGGTTACCAAAGGTCACCAAAGGTCACCAAAGGTCACCCCAAAAGTCACCAAAGGTCACCCCAAAGGTCACCAAAGGTCACCAAAGGTCACCCCCAAAGGTCACCAAAGGTCACCAAAGGTCACCAAAGGTCACCAAAGGTCACCCCAAAGGTCACCAAAGGTCACCCCAAAGGTCACCAAAGGTCACCAAAGGTCACCAAAGGTCACCAAAGGTCACCAAAGGTCACCAAAGGTCACTCCAAAGGTCACCAAAGGTCACCCCAAAGGTCACCAAAGGTCACCAAAGGCCAGCAAAAGTCACCCCAAAGGTCACCAAAGGTCACCAAAGGTCACCAAAGGTCACCCCAAAGGTCACCAAAGGTCACCCCAAACGTCACTAAAGGTCACCCCAAAGGTCAACAAAGGTCACCAAAGGTCACCAAAGGTCGCCAAAGGTCACCCCAAAGGTCACCAAAGGTCACCCCAAAGGTCACCAAAGGTCACCCCAAAGGTCACCAAAGGTCATCCCAAAGGTCACCAAAGGTTCCAAAGGTCACCAAAGGTCACCAAAGGTCACCCCAAAAGTCACCAAAGGTCACCCCAAAGGTCACCAGCGGTCACCAAAGGTCACCCCAAAGGTCACCAACGGTCACCAAAGGTCACCAAAGTCACCAAAGGTCACCCCAAAGGTCACCAAAGGTCACCAAAGGTCACCAAAGGTCACCCCAAAGGTCACCAAAGGTCACCAAAGGTCACCAAAGGTCACCCCAAAGGTCACCAAAGGTCATCCCAAAGGTCACCAAAGGTCACCAAAGGTCACCAAAGGTCACGCCAAAGGTCACCAAAGGTCACCAAAGGTCACCAAAGGTCACCCCAAAGGTCACCAAAGGTCACCTCAAAGGTCACCCCAAAGGTCACCAAAGGTTACCAAAGGTCACCAAAGGTCACCCCAAAGGTCACCAAAGGTCACCAAAGGTCACCAAAGGTCACCCCAAAGGTCACCAAAGGTCACCCAAAGGTCACCAAAGGTCACCAAAGGTCACCCCAAAGGTCACCAAAGGTCACCCCAAAAGTCACCAAAGGTCACCAAAGGTCACCAAAGGTCACCAAAGGTCACCCCAAAGGTCACCAAAGGTCACCAAAGGTCATCAAAGGTTACCAAAGGTCACCCCAAAGGTCACCAAAGGTCACCCCAAAGGTCACCAAAGGTCACCAAAGGTCACCAAAGGTCACCCCAAAGGTCACCAAAGGTCACCCCAAAGGTCACCAAAGATCACCAAAGGTCACCAAAGGTCACCCCAAAGGTCACCAAAGGTCACCAAAAGTCACCAAAGGTCACCAAAGGTCACCCCAAAGGTCACTAAAAGTCACCCCAAAGGTCACCAAAGGTCACCAAAGGTCACCCCAAAGGTCACCAAAGGTTACCAAAGGTCACCAAAGGTCACCAAAGGTCACCCCAAATGTTACCCCAAAGGTCACCAAAGGTTACCAAAGGTCACCAAAGGTCACCCCAAAGGTCACCAAAGGTCACAAAGGTCATCAAAGGTTACCAAAGGTCACCCCAAAGGTCACCAAAGGTCACCCCAAAGGTCACCAAAGGTCACCAAAGGTCACCAAAGGTCACCCCAAAGGTCACCAAAGGTCACCCCAAATGTTACCCCAAAGGTCACCAAAGGTTACCAAAGGTCACCAAAGGTCACCCCAAAGGTCACCCCAAAGGTCACCAAAGGTCACCCCAAAGGTCACCAAAGGTCTCCAAAGGTCACCCCAAAGGTCACCAAAGGTCACCAAAGGTCACCCCAAAGGTCACCAAAGGTCACCAAAGGTCACCAAAGGTCACCAAAGGTCACCCCAAATGTTACCCCAAAGGTCACCAAAGGTTACCAAAGGTCACCAAAGGTCACCAAAGGTCACCCCAAAGGTCACCAAAGGTCACCCCAAAGGTCACCAAAGGTCACCAAAGGTCACCAAAGGTCACCAAAGGTCACCAAAGGTCACCAAAGGTCACCCCAAAGGTCACCAAAGGTCACCCCAAAGGTCACCAAAGGTTACCAAAGGTCATCAAAGGTCACCAAAGGTCACCCCAAAGATCACCACAGGTCACCCTAAAGGTCACCAAAGGTCACCAAAGGTCACCAAAGGTCACCCCACAGGTCACCAAAGGTCACCAAAGGTCACCAAAGGTCACCAAAGTTCTCCAAAGGTTACCCCAAAGGTCACCAAAGGTCACCAAAGGTCACCAAAGGTCACCAAAGGTCACCCCAAAGGTCACAAAAGGTCACCCCAAAGGTCACCAAAGGTCACCAAAGGTCACCAAAGGTCACCCCAAAGGTCACCAAAGGTCACCCCAAAGGTCACCAAAGGTCACCCCAAAGGTCACCAAAGGTCACCAAAGGTCACCAAAGGTCACCCCAAAGGTCACCAAAGGTCACCAAAGGTCACCAAAGGCCACCAAAGGTCACCCCAAATGTTACCCCAAAGGTCACCAAAGGTTACCAAAGGTCACCAAAGGTCACCCCAAAGGTCACCAAAGGTCACCAAAGGTCACCAAAGGTCACCAAAGGTCACCCCAAAGATCACCAAAGGTCACCCCAAAGGTCACCAAAGGTCACCAAAGGTCACCAAAGGACACCAAAGGTCACCCCAAAGGTCACCAAAGGTCACCCCAAAGGTCACCAAAGGTCACCAAAGGTCACCAAAGGTCACCCCAAAGGTCACCAAAGGTCACCCCAAAGGTCACCCCAAAGGTCACCAAAGGTCACCCCAAAGGTCACCAAAGGTCACCAAAGGTCACCAAAGGTCACCCCAAAGGTCACCAAAGGTCACCAAAGGTCACCAAAGGTCACCAAAGGTCACCCCAAAGGTCACAAAAGGTCACCCCAAAGGTCACCAAAGGTCACCAAAGGTCACCAAAGGTCACCCCAAAGGTCACCAAAGGTCACCCCAAAGGTCACCAAAGGTCACCCCAAAGGTCACCAAAGGTCACCAAAGGTCACCAAAGGTCACCCCAAAGGTCACCAAAGGTCACCAAAGGTCACCAAAAGCCACCAAAGGTCACCCCAAATGTTACCCCAAAGGTCACCAAAGGTTACCAAAGGTCACCAAAGGTCACCCCAAAGGTCACCAAAGGTCACCAAAGGTCACCAAAGGTCACCAAAGGTCACCAAAGGTCACCAAAGGTCACCCCAAAGATCACCAAAGGTCACCCCAAAGGTCACCAAAGGTCACCAAAGGTCACCGAAGGACACCAAAGGTCACCCCAAAGGTCACCAAAGGTCACCCCAAAGGTCACCAAAGGTCACCAAAGGTCACCAAAGGTCACCCCAAAGGTCACCAAAGGTCACCCCAAAGGTCACCCCAAAGGTCACCAAAGGTCACCCCAAAGGTCACCAAAGGTCACCAAAGGTCACCAAAGGTCACCCCAAAGGTCACCAAAGGTCACCAAAGGTCACCAAAGGTCACCCCAAAGGTCACCAAAGGTCACCAAAGGTCACCAAAGGTCACCAAAGGTCACCCCAAAGGTCACCAAAGGTCACCCCAAAGGTCACCCCAAAGGTCACCAAAGGTCACTCCAAAGGTCACCAAAGGTCACCAAAGATCACCAAAGGTCACCAAAGGTCACCTCAAAGGTCACCAAAGGTCACCCCAAAGGTCACCCCAAAGGTCACCAAAGGTTACCAAAGGTCACCCCAAAGGTCACCAAAGGTCACCAAAGGTCACCAAAGGTCACCCCAAAGGTCACCAAAGGTCACCCCAAAGGTCACCAAAGGTCACCCCAAAGGTCACTGAAGGTCACCCCAAAGGTCACCAAAGGTCACCAAAGGTCACCAAAGGTCACCCCAAAGGTCACCAAAGGTCACCCCAAAGGTCACCCCAAAGGTCACCAAAGGTCACCCCAAAGGTCACCAAAGGTCACCAAAGGTCACCAAAGGTCACCCCAAAGGTCACCAAAGGTCACCCCAAAGGTCACCAAAGGTCACCAAAGGTCACCAAAGGTCACCCCAAAGGTCACCAAAGGTCACCAAAGGTCACCAAAGGTCACCAAAGGTCACCCCAAAGGTCACCAAAGGTTACCAAAGGTCACCAAAGGTCACCCCAAAGGTCACCAAAGGTCACCAAAGGTCACCCCAAAGGTCACCAAAGGTCACCAAAGGTCACCAAAGGTCACCAAAGGTCACCCCAAAGGTCACCAAAGGTCACCCCAAAGGTCACCAAAGGTCACCAAAGGTCACCAAAGGTCACCAAAGGTCACCAAAGGTCACCAAAGGTCACCCCAAAGGTCACCAAAGGTTACCAAAGGTCACCAAAGGTCACCCCAAAGGTCACCAAAGGTCACCAAAGGTCACCAAAGGTCACCCCAAAGGTCACCAAAGGTCACCAAAGGTCACCCAAGGTCACCCCAAAGGTCACCAAAGGTCACCAAAGGTCACCCCAAAGGTCACCAAAGGTCACCAAAGGTCACCAAAGGTCACCAAAGGTCACCCCAAAGGTCACCAAAGGTCACCAAAGGTCACCAAAGGTCACCCCAAAGGTCACCAAAGGTCACCAAAGGTCACCAAAGGTCACCAAAGGTCACCCCAAAGGTCACTAAAGGTCACCGCAAAGGTCACCAAAGGTCACCAAAGGTCACCAAAGGTCACCAAAGGTCACCCCAAAGGTCACCAAAGGTCATCCCAAAGGTCACCAAAGGTCACCAAAGGTCACCAAAGGTCACCCCAAAGGTCACCAAAGATCACCAAAGGTCACCAAAGGTCACCCCAAAGATCACCAAAGGTCACCCCAAAGGTCACCAAAGGTCACCAAAGGTCACCAAAGGTCACCCCAAAGGTCACCAAAGGTCACCAAAGGTCACCAAAGGTCACCAAACGTCACCCCAAAGGTCACCAAAGGTCACCCCAAAGGTCACCAAAGGTCACCAAAGGCCACCAAAGGTCACCCCAAAGGTCACCAAAGGTCACCCCAAAGGTCACCAAAGGTCACCAAAGGTCACCAAAGGTCACCAAAGGTCACCAAAGGTCACCAAAGGTCACCAAAGGTCACTCCAAAGGTCACCAAAGGTCACCCCAAAGGTCACCAAAGGTCACCAAAGGCCAGCAAAAGTCACCCCAAAGGTCACCAAAGGTCACCAAAGGTCACCAAAGGTCACCCCAAAGGTCACCAAAGGTCACCCCAAACGTCACTAAAGGTCACCCCAAAGGTCAACAAAGGTCACCAAAGGTCACCAAAGGTCGCCAAAGGTCACCCCAAAGGTCACCAAAGGTCACCCCAAAGGTCACCAAAGGTCACCCCAAAGGTCACCAAAGGTCATCCCAAAGGTCACCAAAGGTTCCAAAGGTCACCAAAGGTCACCAAAGGTCACCCCAAAAGTCACCAAAGGTCACCCCAAAGGTCACCAGCGGTCACCAAAGGTCACCCCAAAGGTCACCAACGGTCACCAAAGGTCACCAAAGTCACCAAAGGTCACCCCAAAGGTCACCAAAGGTCACCAAAGGTCACCAAAGGTCACCCCAAAGGTCACCAAAGGTCACCAAAGGTCACCAAAGGTCACCCCAAAGGTCACCAAAGGTCATCCCAAAGGTCACCAAAGGTCACCAAAGGTCACCAAAGGTCACGCCAAAGGTCACCAAAAGTCACCAAAGGTCACCAAAGGTCACCCCAAAGGTCACCAAAGGTCACCTCAAAGGTCACCCCAAAGGTCACCAAAGGTTACCAAAGGTCACCAAAGGTCACCCCAAAGGTCACCAAAGGTCACCAAAGGTCACCAAAGGTCACCCCAAAGGTCACCAAAGGTCACCCCAAAGGTCACCAAAGGTCACCAAAGGTCACCCCAAAGGTCACCAAAGGTCACCCCAAAAGTCACCAAAGGTCACCAAAGGTCACCAAAGGTCACCAAAGGTCACCCCAAAGGTCACCAAAGGTCACCAAAGGTCATCAAAGGTTACCAAAGGTCACCCCAAAGGTCACCAAAGGTCACCCCAAAGGTCACCAAAGGTCACCAAAGGTCACCAAAGGTCACCCCAAAGGTCACCAAAGGTCACCCCAAAGGTCACCAAAGATCACCAAAGGTCACCAAAGGTCACCCCAAAGGTCACCAACGGTCACCAAAAGTCACCAAAGGTCACCAAAGGTCACCCCAAAGGTCACTAAAAGTCACCCCAAAGGTCACCAAAGGTCACCAAAGGTCACCCCAAAGGTCACCAAAGGTTACCAAAGGTCACCAAAGGTCACCAAAGGTCACCCCAAATGTTACCCCAAAGGTCACCAAAGGTTACCAAAGGTCACCAAAGGTCACCCCAAAGGTCACCAAAGGTCACCAAAGGTCATCAAAGGTTACCAAAGGTCACCCAAAGGTCACCAAAGGTCACCCCAAAGGTCACCAAAGGTCACCAAAGGTCACCAAAGGTCACCCCAAAGGTCACCAAAGGTCACCCCAAATGTTACCCCAAAGGTCACCAAAGGTTACCAAAGGTCACCAAAGGTCACCCCAAAGGTCACCCCAAAGGTCACCAAAGGTCACCCCAAAGGTCACCAAAGGTCTCCAAAGGTCACCCCAAAGGTCACCAAAGGTCACCAAAGGTCACCCCAAAGGTCACCAAAGGTCACCAAAGGTCACCAAAGGTCACCAAAGGTCACCCCAAATGTTACCCCAAGGTCACCAAAGGTTACCAAAGGTCACCAAAGGTCACCAAAGGTCACCCCAAAGGTCACCAAAGGTCACCCCAAAGGTCACCAAAGGTCACCAAAGGTCACCAAAGGTCACCAAAGGTCACCAAAGGTCACCAAAGGTCACCCCAAAGGTCACCAAAGGTCACCCCAAAGGTCACCAAAGGTTACCAAAGGTCATCAAAGGTCACCAAAGGTCACCCCAAAGATCACCACAGGTCACCCTAAAGGTCACCAAAGGTCACAAAGGTCACCAAGGTCACCCCACAGGTCACCAAAGGTCACCAAAGGTCACCAAAGGTCACCAAAGTTCTCCAAAGGTTACCCAAAGGTCACCAAAGGTCACCAAAGGTCACCAAAGGTCACCAAAGGTCACCCCAAAGGTCACAAAAGGTCACCCAAAGGTCACCAAAGGTCACCAAAGGTCACCAAAGGTCACCCCAAAGGTCACCAAAGGTCACCCCAAAGGTCACCAAAGGTCACCCCAAAGGTCACCAAAGGTCACCAAAGGTCACCAAAGGTCACCCCAAAGGTCACCAAAGGTCACCAAAGGTCACCAAAGGCCACCAAAGGTCACCCCAAATGTTACCCCAAAGGTCACCAAAGGTTACCAAAGGTCACCAAAGGTCACCCCAAAGGTCACCAAAGGTCACCAAAGGTCACCAAAGGTCACCAAAGGTCACCCAAAGATCACAAAGGTCACCCCAAGGTCACCAAAGGTCACAAAGGTCACCAAAGGACACCAAAGGTCACCCCAAAGGTCACCAAAGGTCACCCCAAAGGTCACCAAAGGTCACCAAAGGTCACCAAAGGTCACCCCAAAGGTCACCAAAGGTCACCCCAAAGGTCACCCCAAAGGTCACCAAAGGTCACCCAAAGGTCACCAAAGGTCACCAAAGGTCACCAAAGGTCACCCAAAGGTCACCAAAGGTCACCAAAGGTCACCAAAGGTCACCAAAGGTCACCCCAAAGGTCACAAAGGTCACCCCAAAGGTCACCAAAGGTCACCAAAGGTCACCAAAGGTCACCCAAATGGTCACCAAAGGTCACCCCAAAGGTCACCAAAGGTCACCCCAAAGGTCACCAAAGGTCACCAAAGGTCACCAAAGGTCACCCCAAAGGTCACCAAAGGTCACCAAAGGTCACCAAAAGCCACCAAAGGTCACCCCAAATGTTACCCAAAGGTCACCAAAGGTTACCAAAGGTCACCAAAGGTCACCCCAAAGGTCACCAAAGGTCACCAAAGGTCACCAAAGGTCACCAAAGGTCACCCCAAAGATCACCAAAGGTCACCCCAAAGGTCACCAAAGGTCACCAAAGGTCACCGAAGGACACCAAAGGTCACCCCAAAGGTCACCAAAGGTCACCCCAAAGGTCACCAAAGGTCACCAAAGGTCACCAAAGGTCACCCAAAGGTCACCAAAGGTCACCCCAAAGGTCACCCCAAAGGTCAACCAAAGGTCACCCCAAAGGTCACCAAAGGTCACCAAAGGTCACCAAAGGTCACCCCAAAGGTCACCAAAGGTCACCAAAGGTCACCAAAGGTCACCCCAAAGGTCACCAAAGGTCACCAAAGGTCACCAAAGGTCACCAAAGGTCACCCCAAAGGTCACCAAAGGTCACCCCAAAGGTCACCCCAAAGGTCACCAAAGGTCACTCCAAAGGTCACCAAAGGTCACCAAAGATCACCAAAGGTCACCAAAGGTCACCTCAAAGGTCACCAAAGGTCACCCCAAAGGTCACCCCAAAGGTCACCAAAGGTTACCAAAGGTCACCCCAAAGGTCACCAAAGGTCACCAAAGGTCACCAAAGGTCACCCCAAAGGTCACCAAAGGTCACCCCAAAGGTCACCAAAGGTCACCCCAAAGGTCACTGAAGGTCACCCCAAAGGTCACCAAAGGTCACCAAAGGTCACCAAAGGTCACCCCAAAGGTCACCAAAGGTCACCCCAAAGGTCACCCCAAAGGTCACCAAAGGTCACCCCAAAGGTCACCAAAGGTCACCAAAGGTCACCAAAGGTCACCCCAAAGGTCACCAAAGGTCACCCCAAAGGTCACCAAAGGTCACCAAAGGTCACCAAAGGTCACCCCAAAGGTCACCAAAGGTCACCAAAGGTCACCAAAGGTCACCAAAGGTCACCCCAAAGGTCACCAAAGGTTACCAAAGGTCACCAAAGGTCACCCCAAAGGTCACCAAAGGTCACCAAAGGTCACCCCAAAGGTCACCAAAGGTCACCAAAGGTCACCAAAGGTCACCAAAGGTCACCCCAAAGGTCACCAAAGGTCACCCCAAAGGTCACCAAAGGTCACCAAAGGTCACCAAAGGTCACCAAAGGTCACCAAAGGTCACCCCAAAGGTCACCAAAGGTTACCAAAGGTCACCAAAGGTCACCCCAAAGGTCACCAAAGGTCACCAAAGGTCACCAAAGGTCACCCCAAAGGTCACCAAAGGTCACCAAAGGTCACCCAAGGTCACCCCAAAGGTCACCAACGGTCACCAAAGGTCACCCCAAAGGTCACCAAAGGTCACCAAAGGTCACCAAAGGTCACCAAAGGTCACCCCAAAGGTCACCAAAGGTCACCAAAGGTCACCAAAGGTCACCCCAAAGGTCACCAAAGGTCACCAAAGGTCACCAAAGGTCACCAAAGGTCACCCCAAAGGTCACTAAAGGTCACCGCAAAGGTCACCAAAGGTCACCAAAGGTCACCAAAGGTCACCAAAGGTCACCCCAAAGGTCACCAAAGGTCATCCCAAAGGTCACCAAAGGTCACCAAAGGTCACCAAAGGTCACCCCAAAGGTCACCAAAGATCACCAAAGGTCACCAAAGGTCACCCCAAAGATCACCAAAGGTCACCCCAAAGGTCACCAAAGGTCACCAAAGGTCACCAAAGGTCACCCCAAAGGTCACCAAAGGTCACCAAAGGTCACCAAAGGTCACCAAAGGTCACCCCAAAGGTCACCAAAGGTCACCCCAAAGGTCACCAAAGGTCACCAAAGGCCACCAAAGGTCACCAAAGGTCACCCCAAAGGTCACCGAAGGTCACCAAAGGTCACCCCAAAGGTCACCAAAGGTCACCAAAGGTCACCAAAGGTCACCTCAAAGGTTACTAAAGGTCACCGCAAAGGTCACCAAAGGTCACCAAAGGTCACCAAAGGTCACCAAAGGTCACCCCAAAGGTCACCAAAGGTCATCCCAAAGGTCACCAAAGGTCACCAAAGGTCACCCCAAAGGTCACCAAAGGTCACCAAAGGTCACCAAAGGTCACCAAAAGTCACCCCAAAGGTCACCAAAGGTCACCCCAAAGGTCACCAAAGGTTACCAAAGGTCACCCCAAAAGTCACCAAAGGTCACCACAAAGGTCACCAAAGGTCACCAAAGGTCACCCCAAAGGTCACCAAAGGTCACCCCAAAGGTCACCAAAGGTCACCAAAGGTCACCAAAGGTCACCAAAGGTCACCCCAAAGGTCACCAAAGGTCACCCCAAAGGTCACCAAAGGTTACCAAAGGTCACCAAAGGTCACCCCAAAGGTCAGCAAAGGTCACCAAAGGTCACCAAAGGTCACCCCAAAGGTCACCAAAGGTCACCAAAGGTCACCAAAAGGTCACCCCAAAGGTCACCAAAGGTCACCCCAAAGGTCACCAAAGGTCACCAAAGGTCACCCCAAAGGTCACCAAAGGTCACCAAAGGTCACCAAAGGTCACCAAAGGTCACCCCAAAGGTCACCAAAGGTCACCAAAGGTCACCAAAGGTCACCCCAAAGGTCACTAAAGGTCACCAAAGGTCACCAAAGGTCACCAAAGGTCACCACAAAGGTCACCAAAGGTCACCCCAAACGTCACCAAAGGTCACCAAAGGTCACCCCAAAGGTCACCAAAGGTCACCCCAAAGGTCACCAAAGGTCACCAAAGGTCACCAAAGGTCACCCCAAAAGTCACCAAAGGTCACCCCAAAGGTCACCAAAGGTCACCAAAGGTCACCAAAGGTCACCCCAAAGGTCACCAAAGGTCACCAAAGGTCACCAAAGGTCACCAAAGGTCACCCCAAAGGTCACCAAAGGTCACCCCAAAGGTCACCAAAGGTCACCAAAGGTCACCAAAGGTCACCAAAGGTCACCCCAAAGGTCACCAAAGGTCACCCCAAAGGTCACCAAAGGTCACCAAAGGTCACCAAAGGTCACCCCAAAGGTCACCAAAGGTCACCCCAAAAGTCACCAAAGGTCACCAAAGGTCACCAAAGGTCACCAAAGGTCACCAAAGGTGACCAAAGGTCACCAGAAAGGTCACCAAAGGTCACCCCAAAGGTCACCAAAGGTCACCAAAAGTCACCCCAAAGGTCACCAAAGGTCACCCCAAAGGTCACCAAAGGTCACCCCAAAGGTCACCCCAAAGGTCACCCCAAAGGTCACCAAAGGTCACCAAAGGTCACCAAAGGTCACCCCAAGGGTCACCAATGGTCACCCCAAAGGTCACCAAAGGTCACCCCAAAGGTCACCATAGGTCACCAAAGGTCACCCCAAAGGTCACCCCAAAGGTCACCAAAGGTCACCCCAAAGGTCACCAAAGATCACCAAAGGTCACCAAAGGTCACCAAAGGTCACCAAAGATCACCAAAGGTCACCCCAAAGGTCACCAAAGGTCACCCCAAAGGTCACCAAAGGTCACCCCAAAGGTCACCAAAGGTCACCCCAAAGGTCACCCCAAAGGTCTCCAAAGGTCACCAAAGGTCACCAAAGGTCACCAAAGGTCACCCCAAAGGTCACCCCAAAGGTCTCCAAAGGTCACCAAAGGTCACCCCAAAAGTCACCAAAGGTCACCAAAGGTCACCAAAGGTCACCAAAGGTCACCAAAGGTGACCAAAGGTCACCAGAAAGGTCACCAAAGGTCACCCCAAAGGTCACCAAAGGTCACCAAAAGTCACCCCAAAGGTCACCAAAGGTCACCCCAAAGGTCACCAAAGGTCACCCCAAAGGTCACCCCAAAGGTCACCCCAAAGGTCACCAAAGGTCACCAAAGGTCACCAAAGGTCACCCCAAGGGTCACCAATGGTCACCCCAAAGGTCACCAAAGGTCACCCCAAAGGTCACCATAGGTCACCAAAGGTCACCCCAAAGGTCACCCCAAAGGTCACCAAAGGTCACCCCAAAGGTCACCAAAGATCACCAAAGGTCACCAAAGGTCACCAAAGGTCACCAAAGATCACCAAAGGTCACCCCAAAGGTCACCAAAGGTCACCCCAAAGGTCACCAAAGGTCACCCCAAAGGTCACCAAAGGTCACCCCAAAGGTCACCCCAAAGGTCTCCAAAGGTCACCAAAGGTCACCAAAGGTCACCAAAGGTCACCCCAAAGGTCACCCCAAAGGTCTCCAAAGGTCACCAAAGGTCACCAAAGGTCACCCCAAAGGTCACCAAAGGTCACTCCAAAGGTCACCAAAGGTCACCCCAAAGGTCACCAAAGGTCACCCCAAAGGTCACCAAAGGTCACCCCAAAGGTCACCAAAGGTCACCCCAAAGGTCACCAAAGATCACCAAAGGACACCAAAGGTCACCAAAGGTCACCCCAAAGGTCACCAAAGGTCACCCCAAAGGTCACCAAAGGTCACCAAAGGTTACCAAAGGTCACCAAAGGTCACCCCAAAGGTCACCAAAGGTCACCCCAAAAGTCACCAAAGGTCACCAAAGGTCACCAAAGGTCACCCCAAAGGTCACCAAAGGTCACCAAAGGTCACCAAAGGTCACCCCAAAGGTCACTAAAGGTCACCCCAAAGGTCACCAAAGGTCAACAAAGATCACCAAAGGTCACCAAAAGTCACCCCAAAGGTCACCAAAGGTCATCCCAAAGGTCACCAAAGGTCACCAAAGGTCACCAAAGGTCACCCCAAAGGTCACCAAAGGTCACCAAAGGTCACCAAAGGTCGCCAAAAGTCACCCCAAATGTCACCAAAGGTCACCCCAAAGGTCACCAAAGGTTACCAAAGGTCACCAAAGGTCACCAAAGGTCACCCCAAAAGTCACTAAAGGTCACCCCAAAGGTCACCAAAGGTCACCAAAGGTCACCCCCAAAGGTCACCAAAGGTCACCAAAGGTCACCAAAGGTCACCAAAGGTCACCCCAAAGGTCACCAAAGGTCACCCCAAAGGTCACCAAAGGTCACCAAAGGTCACCAAAGGTCACCAAAGGTCACCAAAGGTCACCAAAGGTCACCAAAGGTCACTCCAAAGGTCACCAAAGGTCACCCCAAAGGTCACCAAAGGTCACCAAAGGCCAGCAAAAGTCACCCCAAAGGTCACCAAAGGTCACCAAAGGTCACCAAAGGTCACCCCAAAGGTCACCAAAGGTCACCCCAAACGTCACTAAAGGTCACCCCAAAGGTCACCAAAGGTCACCAAAGGTCACCAAAGGTCACCCCAAAGGTCACCAAAGGTCACCAAAGGTCACCAAAGGCCACCAAAGGTCACCAAAGGTCATCAAAGGTCACCCCAAAGGTCACTAAAGGTCACCCCAAAGGTCACCAAAGGTCACCAAAGGTCACCAAAGGTCACCCCAAACGTCACCAAAGGTCACCCCAAAGGTCACCCCAAAGGTCACCAAAGGTCACCAAAGGTCACCAAAGGTCACCCCAAAGGTCACCAAAGGTCACCAAAGGTCACCAAAGGTCACCAAAGGTCACCAAAGGTCACCCCAAAGGTCACCAAAGGTTACCCCAAAGGTCACCAAAGGTCACCAAAGGTCACCAAAGGTCACCCCAAAGGTCACAAAGGTCACCCAAAAAGTCACCCCAAAGGTCACCAAAGGTTACCAAAGGTCACCCCAAAGGTCACCAAAGGTCACCAAAGGTCACCAAAGGTCACCCCAAAAGTCACTAAAGGTCACCAAAGGTCACCAAAGGTCACCAAAGGTCACCCCAAAGGTCACCAAAGGTCACCCCAAAGGTCACCAAAGGTCACCAAAGGTCACCCCAAAGGTCACCAAAGGTCATCCCAAAGGTCACCAAAGGTCACCAAAGGCCACCAAAGGTCACCCTAAAGGTCACCAAAGGTCACCAAAGGTCACCAAAGGTCACCCCAAAGGTCACCAAAGGTCACCCCAAAGGTCACCAAAGGTCACCTCAAAGGTCACCAAAGGTCACCCCAAAGGTCACCAAAGGTCACCCCAAAGGTCACCAAAGGTCACCAATGGTCACCAAAGGTCACCCCAAAGGTCACCAAAGGTCACCCCAAAGGTCACCAAAGGTCACCAAAGGTCACCAAAGGTCACCCCAAAGGTCACCAAAGGTCACCAAAGGTCACCAAAGGCCACCAAAGGTCACCCCAAATGTTACCCCAAAGGTCACCAAAGGTTACCAAAGGTCACCAAAGGTCACCCCAAAGGTCACCAAAGGTCACCAAAGGTCACCAAAGGTCACCAAAGGTCACCCCAAAGATCACCAAAGGTCACCCCAAAGGTCACCAAAGGTCACCAAAGGTCACCAAAGGACACCAAAGGTCACCCCAAAGGTCACCAAAGGTCACCCCAAAGGTCACCAAAGGTCACCAAAGGTCACCAAAGGTCACCCCAAAGGTCACCAAAGGTCACCCCAAAGGTCACCCCAAAGGTCACCAAAGGTCACCCCAAAGGTCACCAAAGGTTACCAAAGGTCACCAAAGGTCACCCCAAAGGTCACCAAAGGTCACCAAAGGTCACCAAAGGTCACCAAAGGTCACCCCAAAGGTCACAAAAGGTCACCCCAAAGGTCACCAAAGGTCACCAAAGGTCACCAAAGGTCACCCCAAAGGTCACCAAAGGTCACCCCAAAGGTCACCAAAGGTCACCCCAAAGGTCACCAAAGGTCACCAAAGGTCACCAAAGGTCACCAAAGGTCACCCCAAAGGTCACCAAAGGTCACCAAAGGTCACCAAAAGCCACCAAAGGTCACACCAAATGTTACCCCAAAGGTCACCAAAGGTTACCAAAGGTCACCAAAGGTCACCCCAAAGGTCACCAAAGGTCACCAAAGGTCACCAAAGGTCACCAAAGGTCACCCCAAAGATCACCAAAGGTCACCCCAAAGGTCACCAAAGGTCACCAAAGGTCACCAAAGGACACCAAAGGTCACCCCAAAGGTCACCAAAGGTCACCCCAAAGGTCACCAAAGGTCACCCCAAAGGTCACCAAAGGTCACCAAAGGTCACCAAAGGTCACCCCAAAGGTCACCAAAGGTCACCCCAAAGGTCACCCCAAAGGTCACCAAAGGTCACCCCAAAGGTCACCAAAGGTCACCAAAGGTCACCAAAGGTCACCCCAAAGGTCACCAAAGGTCACCAAAGGTCACCAAAGGTCACCCCAAAGGTCACCAAAGGTCACCAAAGGTCACCAAAGGTCACCAAAGGTCACCCCAAAGGTCACCAAAGGTCACCCCAAAGGTCACCCCAAAGGTCACCAAAGGTCACTCCAAAGGTCACCAAAGGTCACCAAAGATCACCAAAGGTCACCAAAGGTCACCTCAAAGGTCACCAAAGGTCACCCCAAAGGTCACCCCAAAGGTCACCAAAGGTTACCAAAGGTCACCCCAAAGGTCACCAAAGGTCACCAAAGGTCACCAAAGGTCACCAAAGGTCACCAAAGGTCACCCCAAAGGTCACCAAAGGTCACCCCAAAGGTCACTAAAGGTCACCCCAAAGGTCACTGAAGGTCACCCCAAAGGTCACCAAAGGTCACCAAAGGTCACCAAAGGTCACCCCAAAAGTCACCAAAGGTCACCACAAAGGTCACCAAAGGTCACCAAAGGTCACCCCAAAGGTCACCAAAGGTCACCCCAAAGGTCACCAAAGGTCACCAAAGGTCACCAAAGGTCACCAAAGGTCACCAAAGGTCACCCCAAAGGTCACCAAAGGTCACCCCAAAGGTCACCAAAGGTTACCAAAGGTCACCAAAGGTCACCCCAAAGGTCAGCAAAGGTCACCAAAGGTCACCAAAGGTCACCCCAAAGGTCACCAAAGGTCACCAAAGGTCACCAAAAGGTCACCCCAAAGGTCACCAAAGGTCACCCCAAAGGTCACCAAAGGTCACCAAAGGTCACCCCAAAGGTCACCAAAGGTCACCAAAGGTCACCAAAGGTCACCAAAGGTCACCAAAGGTCACCCCAAAGGTCACCAAAGGTCACCAAAGGTCACCAAAGGTCACCCCAAAGGTCACTAAAGGTCACCAAAGGTCACCAAAGGTCACCAAAGGTCACCACAAAGGTCACCAAAGGTCACCCCAAACGTCACCAAAGGTCACCAAAGGTCACCCCAAAGGTCACCAAAGGTCACCCCAAAGGTCACCAAAGGTCACCAAAGGTCACCAAAGGTCACCCCAAAAGTCACCAAAGGTCACCCCAAAGGTCACCAAAGGTCACCAAAGGTCACCAAAGGTCACCCCAAAGGTCACCAAAGGTCACCAAAGGTCACCAAAGGTCACCAAAGGTCACCCCAAAGGTCACCAAAGGTCACCCCAAAGGTCACCAAAGGTCACCAAAGGTCACCAAAGGTCACCAAAGGTCACCCCAAAGGTCACCAAAGGTCACCCCAAAGGTCACCAAAGGTCACCAAAGGTCACCAAAGGTCACCCCAAAGGTCACCAAAGGTCACCCCAAAGGTCACCAAAGGTCACCAAAGGTCACCAAAGGTCACCAAAGGTCACCAAAGGTGACCAAAGGTCACCCCAAAGGTCACCAAAGGTCACCCCAAAGGTCACCAAAGGTCACCAAAAGTCACCCCAAAGGTCACCAAAGGTCACCCCAAAGGTCACCAAAGGTCACCCCAAAGGTCACCCCAAAGGTCACCCCAAAGGTCACCAAAGGTCACCAAAGGTCACCAAAGGTCACCCCAAAGGTCACCAAAGGTCACCCCAAAGGTCACCAAAGGTCACCCCAAAGGTCACCATAGGTCACCAAAGGTCACCCCAAAGGTCACCCCAAAGGTCACCAAAGGTCACCCCAAAGGTCACCAAAGATCACCAAAGGTCACCAAAGGTCACCAAAGGTCACCAAAGGTCACCAAAGGTCACCCCAAAGGTCACCAAAGGTCACCCCAAAGGTCACCAAAGGTCACCCCAAAGGTCACCAAAGGTCACCCCAAAGGTCACCCCAAAGGTCTCCAAAGGTCACCAAAGGTCACCAAAGGTCACCAAAGGTCACCCCAAAGGTTACCCCAAAGGTCTCCAAAGGTCACCAAAGGTCACCAAAGGTCACCCCAAAGGTCACCAAAGGTCACTCCAAAGGTCACCAAAGGTCACCCCAAAGGTCACCAAAGGTCACCCCAAAGGTCACCAAAGGTCACCCCAAAGATCACCAAAGGTCACCCCAAAGGTCACCAAAGATCACCAAAGGACACCAAAGGTCACCAAAGGTCACCCCAAAGGTCACCAAAGGTCACCCCAAAGGTCACCAAAGGTCACCAAAGGTTACCAAAGGTCACCAAAGGTCACCCCAAAGGTCACCAAAGGTCACCCCAAAAGTCACCAAAGGTCACCAAAGGTCACCAAAGGTCACCCCAAAGGTCACCAAAGGTCACCAAAGGTCACCAAAGGTCACCCCAAAGGTCACTAAAGGTCACCCCAAAGGTCACCAAAGGTCAACAAAGATCACCAAAGGTCACCAAAAGTCACCCCAAAGGTCACCAAAGGTCATCCCAAAGGTCACCAAAGGTCACCAAAGGTCACCAAAGGTCACCCCAAAGGTCACCAAAGGTCACCAAAGGTCACCAAAGGTCGCCAAAAGTCACCCCAAATGTCACCAAAGGTCACCCCAAAGGTCACCAAAGGTTACCAAAGGTCACCAAAGGTCACCAAAGGTCACCCCAAAAGTCACCAAAGGTCACCCCAAAGGTCACCAAAGGTCACCAAAGGTCACCCCCAAAGGTCACCAAAGGTCACCAAAGGTCACCAAAGGTCACCAAAGGTCACCCCAAAGGTCACCAAAGGTCACCCCAAAGGTCACCAAAGGTCACCAAAGGTCACCAAAGGTCACCAAAGGTCACCAAAGGTCACCAAAGGTCACCAAAGGTCACTCCAAAGGTCACCAAAGGTCACCCCAAAGGTCACCAAAGGTCACCAAAGGCCAGCAAAAGTCACCCCAAAGGTCACCAAAGGTCACCAAAGGTCACCAAAGGTCACCCCAAAGGTCACCAAAGGTCACCCCAAACGTCACTAAAGGTCACCCCAAAGGTCAACAAAGGTCACCAAAGGTCACCAAAGGTCGCCAAAGGTCACCCCAAAGGTCACCAAAGGTCACCCCAAAGGTCACCAAAGGTCACCCCAAAGGTCACCAAAGGTCATCCCAAAGGTCACCAAAGGTTCCAAAGGTCACCAAAGGTCACCAAAGGTCACCCCAAAAGTTACCAAAGGTCACCCCAAAGGTCACCAACGGTCACCAAAGGTCACCCCAAAGGTCACCAACGGTCACCAAAGGTCACCAAAGTCACCAAAGGTCACCCCAAAGGTCACCAAAGGTCACCAAAGGTCACCAAAGGTCACCCCAAAGGTCACCAAAGGTCACCAAAGGTCACCAAAGGTCACCCCAAAGGTCACCAAAGGTCATCCCAAAGGTCACCAAAGGTCACCAAAGGTCACCAAAGGTCACGCCAAAGGTCACCAAAGGTCACCAAAGGTCACCAAAGGTCACCCCAAAGGTCACCAAAGGTCACCTCAAAGGTCACCCCAAAGGTCACCAAAGGTTACCAAAGGTCACCAAAGGTCACCCCAAAGGTCACCAAAGGTCACCAAAGGTCACCAAAGGTCACCCCAAACGTCACCAAAGGTCACCCCAAAGGTCACCAAAGGTCACCAAAGGTCACCCCAAAGGTCACCAAAGGTCACCCCAAAAGTCACCAAAGGTCACCAAAGGTCACCAAAGGTCACCAAAGGTCACCCCAAAGGTCACCAAAGGTCACCAAATGTCATCAAAGGTTACCAAAGGTCACCCCAAAGGTCACCAAAGGTCACCCCAAAGGTCACCAAAGGTCACCAAAGGTCACCAAAGGTCACCCCAAAGGTCACCAAAGGTCACCCCAAAGGTCACCAAAGGTCACCAAAGGTCACCAAAGGTCACCCCAAAGGTCACCAAAGGTCACCAAAAGTCACCAAAGGTCACCAAAGGTCACCCCAAAGGTCACTAAAAGTCACCCCAAAGGTCACCAAAGGTCACCAAAGGTCACCCCAAAGGTCACCAAAGGTTACCAAAGGTCACCAAAGGTCACCAAAGGTCACCCCAAATGTTACCCCAAAGGTCACCAAAGGTTACCAAAGGTCACCAAAGGTCACCCCAAACGTCACCAAAGGTCACCAAAGGTCATCAAAGGTTACCAAAGGTCACCCCAAAGGTCACCAAAGGTCACCCCAAAGGTCACCAAAGGTCACCAAAGGTCACCAAAGGTCACCCCAAAGGTCACCAAAGGTCACCCCAAATGTTACCCCAAAGGTCACCAAAGGTTACCAAAGGTCACCAAAGGTCACCCCAAAGGTCACCCCAAAGGTCACCAAAGGTCACCCCAAAGGTCACCAAAGGTCACCAAAGGTCACCCCAAAGGTCACCAAAGGTCACCAAAGGTCACCCCAAAGGTCACCAAAGGTCACCAAAGGTCACCAAAGGTCACCAAAGGTCACCCCAAATGTTACCCCAAAGGTCACCAAAGGTTACCAAAGGTCACCAAAGGTCACCAAAGGTCACCCCAAAGGTCACCAAAGGTCACCCCAAAGGTCACCAAAGGTCACCAAAGGTCACCAAAGGTCACCAAAGGTCACCAAAGGTCACCAAAGGTCACCCCAAAGGTCACCAAAGGTCACCCCAAAGGTCACCAAAGGTTACCAAAGGTCATCAAAGGTCACCAAAGGTCACCCCAAAGATCACCACAGGTCACCCTAAAGGTCACCAAAGGTCACCAAAGGTCACCAAAGGTCACCCCACAGGTCACCAAAGGTCACCAAAGGTCACCAAAGGTCACCAAAGTTCACCAAAGGTTACCCCAAAGGTCACCAAAGGTCACCAAAGGTCATCAAAGGTTACCAAAGGTCACCCCAAAGGTCACCAAAGGTCACCCCAAAGGTCACCAAAGGTCACCAAAGGTCACCAAAGGTCACCCCAAAGGTCACCAAAGGTCACCCCAAATGTTACCCCAAAGGTCACCAAAGGTTACCAAAGGTCACCAAAGGTCACCCCAAAGGTCACCCCAAAGGTCACCAAAGGTCACCCCAAAGGTCACCAAAGGTCTCCAAAGGTCACCCCAAAGGTCACCAAAGGTCACCAAAGGTCACCCCAAAGGTCACCAAAGGTCACCAAAGGTCACCAAAGGTCACCAAAGGTCACCCCAAATGTTACCCCAAAGGTCACCAAAGGTTACCAAAGGTCACCAAAGGTCACCAAAGGTCACCCCAAAGGTCACCAAAGGTCACCCCAAAGGTCACCAAAGGTCACCAAAGGTCACCAAAGGTCACCAAAGGTCACCAAAGGTCACCAAAGGTCACCCCAAAGGTCACCAAAGGTCACCCCAAAGGTCACCAAAGGTTACCAAAGGTCATCAAAGGTCACCAAAGGTCACCCCAAAGATCACCACAGGTCACCCTAAAGGTCACCAAAGGTCACCAAAGGTCACCAAAGGTCACCCCACAGGTCACCAAAGGTCACCAAAGGTCACCAAAGGTCACCAAAGTTCTCCAAAGGTTACCCCAAAGGTCACCAAAGGTCACCAAAGGTCACCAAAGGTCACCAAAGGTCACCCCAAAGGTCACAAAAGGTCACCCCAAAGGTCACCAAAGGTCACCAAAGGTCACCAAAGGTCACCCCAAAGGTCACCAAAGGTCACCCCAAAGGTTACCAAAGGTCACCCCAAAGGTCACCAAAGGTCACCAAAGGTCACCAAAGGTCACCCCAAAGGTCACCAAAGGTCACCAAAGGTCACCAAAGGCCACCAAAGGTCACCCCAAATGTTACCCCAAAGGTCACCAAAGGTTACCAAAGGTCACCAAAGGTCACCCCAAAGGTCACCAAAGGTCACCAAAGGTCACCAAAGGTCACCAAAGGTCACCAAAGGTCACCAAAGGTCACCCCAAAGATCACCAAAGGTCACCCCAAAGGTCACCAAAGGTCACCAAAGGTCACCAAAGGACACCAAAGGTCACCCCAAAGGTCACCAAAGGTCACCCCAAAGGTCACCAAAGGTCACCAAAGGTCACCAAAGGTCACCCCAAAGGTCACCAAAGGTCACCCCAAAGGTCACCCCAAAGGTCACCAAAGGTCACCCCAAAGGTCACCAAAGGTCACCAAAGGTCACCAAAGGTCACCCCAAAGGTCACCAAAGGTCACCAAAGGTCACCAAAGGTCACCAAAGGTCACCCCAAAGGTCACAAAAGGTCACCCCAAAGGTCACCAAAGGTCACCAAAGGTCACCAAAGGTCACCCCAAAGGTCACCAAAGGTCACCCCAAAGGTCACCAAAGGTCACCCCAAAGGTCACCAAAGGTCACCAAAGGTCACCAAAGGTCACCCCAAAGGTCACCAAAGGTCACCAAAGGTCACCAAAAGCCACCAAAGGTCACCCCAAATGTTACCCCAAAGGTCACCAAAGGTTACCAAAGGTCACCAAAGGTCACCCCAAAGGTCACCAAAGGTCACCAAAGGTCACCAAAGGTCACCAAAGGTCACCCCAAAGATCACCAAAGGTCACCCCAAAGGTCACCAAAGGTCACCAAAGGTCACCGAAGGACACCAAAGGTCACCCCAAAGGTCACCAAAGGTCACCCCAAAGGTCACCAAAGGTCACCAAAGGTCACCAAAGGTCACCCCAAAGGTCACCAAAGGTCACCCCAAAGGTCACCCCAAAGGTCACCAAAGGTCACCCCAAAGGTCACCAAAGGTCACCAAAGGTCACCAAAGGTCACCCCAAAGGTCACCAAAGGTCACCAAAGGTCACCAAAGGTCACCCCAAAGGTCACCAAAGGTCACCAAAGGTCACCAAAGGTCACCAAAGGTCACCCCAAAGGTCACCAAAGGTCACCCCAAAGGTCACCCCAAAGGTCACCAAAGGTCACTCCAAAGGTCACCAAAGGTCACCAAAGATCACCAAAGGTCACCAAAGGTCACCTCAAAGGTCACCAAAGGTCACCCCAAAGGTCACCCCAAAGGTCACCAAAGGTTACCAAAGGTCACCCCAAAGGTCACCAAAGGTCACCAAAGGTCACCAAAGGTCACCCCAAAGGTCACCAAAGGTCACCCCAAAGGTCACCAAAGGTCACCCCAAAGGTCACTGAAGGTCACCCCAAAGGTCACCAAAGGTCACCAAAGGTCACCAAAGGTCACCCCAAAGGTCACCAAAGGTCACCCCAAAGGTCACCCCAAAGGTCACCAAAGGTCACCCCAAAGGTCACCAAAGGTCACCAAAGGTCACCAAAGGTCACCCCAAAGGTCACCAAAGGTCACCCCAAAGGTCACCAAAGGTCACCAAAGGTCACCAAAGGTCACCCCAAAGGTCACCAAAGGTCACCAAAGGTCACCAAAGGTCACCAAAGGTCACCCCAAAGGTCACCAAAGGTTACCAAAGGTCACCAAAGGTCACCCCAAAGGTCACCAAAGGTCACCAAAGGTCACCCCAAAGGTCACCAAAGGTCACCAAAGGTCACCAAAGGTCACCAAAGGTCACCCCAAAGGTCACCAAAGGTCACCCCAAAGGTCACCAAAGGTCACCAAAGGTCACCAAAGGTCACCAAAGGTCACCAAAGGTCACCAAAGGTCACCCCAAAGGTCACCAAAGGTTACCAAAGGTCACCAAAGGTCACCCCAAAGGTCACCAAAGGTCACCAAAGGTCACCAAAGGTCACCCCAAAGGTCACCAAAGGTCACCAAAGGTCACCCAAGGTCACCCCAAAGGTCACCAAAGGTCACCAAAGGTCACCCCAAAGGTCACCAAAGGTCACCAAAGGTCACCAAAGGTCACCAAAGGTCACCCCAAAGGTCACCAAAGGTCACCAAAGGTCACCAAAGGTCACCCCAAAGGTCACCAAAGGTCACCAAAGGTCACCAAAGGTCACCAAAGGTCACCCCAAAGGTCACTAAAGGTCACCGCAAAGGTCACCAAAGGTCACCAAAGGTCACCAAAGGTCACCAAAGGTCACCCCAAAGGTCACCAAAGGTCATCCCAAAGGTCACCAAAGGTCACCAAAGGTCACCAAAGGTCACCCCAAAGGTCACCAAAGATCACCAAAGGTCACCAAAGGTCACCCCAAAGATCACCAAAGGTCACCCCAAAGGTCACCAAAGGTCACCAAAGGTCACCAAAGGTCACCCCAAAGGTCACCAAGGTCACCAAAGGTCACCAAAGGTCACCAAAGGTCACCCCAAAGGTCACCAAAGGTCACCCCAAAGGTCACCAAAGGTCACCAAAGGCCACCAAAGGTCACCAAAGGTCACCCCAAAGGTCACCGAAGGTCACCAAAGGTCACCAAAGGTCACCCCAAAGGTCACCAAAGGTCACCAAAGGTCACCAAAGGTCACCTCAAAGGTTACTAAAGGTCACCGCAAAGGTCACCAAAGGTCACCAAAGGTCACCAAAGGTCACCAAAGGTCACCCCAAAGGTCACCAAAGGTCATCCCAAAGGTCACCAAAGGTCACCAAAGGTCACCAAAGGTCACCCCAAAGGTCACCAAAGGTCACCAAAGGTCACCAAAGGTCACCAAAAGTCACCCCAAAGGTCACCAAAGGTCACCCCAAAGGTCACCAAAGGTTACCAAAGGTCACCCCAAAAGTCACCAAAGGTCACCACAAAGGTCACCAAAGGTCACCAAAGGTCACCCCAAAGGTCACCAAAGGTCACCCCAAAGGTCACCAAAGGTCACCAAAGGTCACCAAAGGTCACCAAAGGTCACCCCAAAGGTCACCAAAGGTCACCCCAAAGGTCACCAAAGGTTACCAAAGGTCACCAAAGGTCACCCCAAAGGTCAGCAAAGGTCACCAAAGGTCACCAAAGGTCACCCCAAAGGTCACCAAAGGTCACCAAAGGTCACCAAAAGGTCACCCCAAAGGTCACCAAAGGTCACCCCAAAGGTCACCAAAGGTCACCAAAGGTCACCCCAAAGGTCACCAAAGGTCACCAAAGGTCACCAAAGGTCACCAAAGGTCACCCCAAAGGTCACCAAAGGTCACCAAAGGTCACCAAAGGTCACCAAAGGTCACCCCAAAGGTCACTAAAGGTCACCAAAGGTCACCAAAGGTCACCAAAGGTCACCACAAAGGTCACCAAAGGTCACCCCAAACGTCACCAAAGGTCACCAAAGGTCACCCCAAAGGTCACCAAAGGTCACCCCAAAGGTCACCAAAGGTCACCAAAGGTCACCAAAGGTCACCCCAAAAGTCACCAAAGGTCACCCCAAAGGTCACCAAAGGTCACCAAAGGTCACCAAAGGTCACCCCAAAGGTCACCAAAGGTCACCAAAGGTCACCAAAGGTTACCAAAGGTCACCCCAAAGGTCACCAAAGGTCACCCCAAAGGTCACCAAAGGTCACCAAAGGTCACCAAAGGTCACCAAAGGTCACCCCAAATGTCACCAAAGGTCACCCCAAAGGTCACCAAAGGTCACCAAAGGTCACCAAAGGTCACCCCAAAGGTCACCAAAGGTCACCCCAAAAGTCACCAAAGGTCACCAAAGGTCACCAAAGGTCACCAAAGGTCACCAAAGGTGACCAAAGGTCACCCCAAAGGTCACCAAAGGTCACCCCAAAGGTCACCAAAGGTCACCAAAAGTCACCCCAAAGGTCACCAAAGGTCACCCCAAAGGTCACCAAAGGTCACCCCAAAGGTCACCCCAAAGGTCACCCCAAAGGTCACCAAAGGTCACCAAAGGTCACCAAAGGTCACCCCAAGGGTCACCAATGGTCACCCCAAAGGTCACCAAAGGTCACCCCAAAGGTCACCATAGGTCACCAAAGGTCACCCCAAAGGTCACCCCAAAGGTCACCAAAGGTCACCCCAAAGGTCACCAAAGATCACCAAAGGTCACCAAAGGTCACCAAAGGTCACCAAAGATCACCAAAGGTCACCCCAAAGGTCACCAAAGGTCACCCCAAAGGTCACCAAAGGTCACCCCAAAGGTCACCAAAGGTCACCCCAAAGGTCACCCCAAAGGTCTCCAAAGGTCACCAAAGGTCACCAAAGGTCACCAAAGGTCACCCCAAAGGTCACCCCAAAGGTCTCCAAAGGTCACCAAAGGTCACCAAAGGTCACCCCAAAGGTCACCAAAGGTCACTCCAAAGGTCACCAAAGGTCACCCCAAAGGTCACCAAAGGTCACCCCAAAGGTCACCAAAGGTCACCCCAAAGGTCACCAAAGGTCACCCCAAAGGTCACCAAAGATCACCAAAGGACACCAAAGGTCACCAAAGGTCACCCCAAAGGTCACCAAAGGTCACCCCAAAGGTCACCAAAGGTCACCAAAGGTTACCAAAGGTCACCAAAGGTCACCCCAAAGGTCACCAAAGGTCACCCCAAAAGTCACCAAAGGTCACCAAAGGTCACCAAAGGTCACCCCAAAGGTCACCAAAGGTCACCAAAGGTCACCAAAGGTCACCCCAAAGGTCACTAAAGGTCACCCCAAAGGTCACCAAAGGTCAACAAAGATCACCAAAGGTCACCAAAAGTCACCCCAAAGGTCACCAAAGGTCATCCCAAAGGTCACCAAAGGTCACCAAAGGTCACCAAAGGTCACCCCAAAGGTCACCAAAGGTCACCAAAGGTCACCAAAGGTCGCCAAAAGTCACCCCAAATGTCACCAAAGGTCACCCCAAAGGTCACCAAAGGTTACCAAAGGTCACCAAAGGTCACCAAAGGTCACCCCAAAAGTCACTAAAGGTCACCCCAAAGGTCACCAAAGGTCACCAAAGGTCACCCCCAAAGGTCACCAAAGGTCACCAAAGGTCACCAAAGGTCACCAAAGGTCACCCCAAAGGTCACCAAAGGTCACCCCAAAGGTCACCAAAGGTCACCAAAGGTCACCAAAGGTCACCAAAGGTCACCAAAGGTCACCAAAGGTCACCAAAGGTCACTCCAAAGGTCACCAAAGGTCACCCCAAAGGTCACCAAAGGTCACCAAAGGCCAGCAAAAGTCACCCCAAAGGTCACCAAAGGTCACCAAAGGTCACCAAAGGTCACCCCAAAGGTCACCAAAGGTCACCCCAAACGTCACTAAAGGTCACCCCAAAGGTCACCAAAGGTCACCAAAGGTCACCAAAGGTCACCCCAAAGGTCACCAAAGGTCACCAAAGGTCACCAAAGGCCACCAAAGGTCACCAAAGGTCATCAAAGGTCACCCCAAAGGTCACTAAAGGTCACCCCAAAGGTCACCAAAGGTCACCAAAGGTCACCAAAGGTCACCCCAAACGTCACCAAAGGTCACCCCAAAGGTCACCCCAAAGGTCACCAAAGGTCACCAAAGGTCACCAAAGGTCACCCCAAAGGTCACCAAAGGTCACCAAAGGTCACCAAAGGTCACCAAAGGTCACCAAAGGTCACCCCAAAGGTCACCAAAGGTTACCCCAAAGGTCACCAAAGGTCACCAAAGGTCACCAAAGGTCACCCCAAAGGTCACAAAGGTCACCCAAAAAGTCACCCCAAAGGTCACCAAAGGTTACCAAAGGTCACCCCAAAGGTCACCAAAGGTCACCAAAGGTCACCAAAGGTCACCCCAAAGGTCACTAAAGGTCACCAAAGGTCACCAAAGGTCACCAAAGGTCACCCCAAAGGTCACCAAAGGTCACCCCAAAGGTCACCAAAGGTCACCAAAGGTCACCCCAAAGGTCACCAAAGGTCATCCCAAAGGTCACCAAAGGTCACCAAAGGCCACCAAAGGTCACCCTAAAGGTCACCAAAGGTCACCAAAGGTCACCAAAGGTCACCCCAAAGGTCACCAAAGGTCACCCCAAAGGTCACCAAAGGTCACCTCAAAGGTCACCAAAGGTCACCCCAAAGGTCACCAAAGGTCACCCCAAAGGTCACCAAAGGTCACCAATGGTCACCAAAGGTCACCCCAAAGGTCACCAAAGGTCACCCCAAAGGTCACCAAAGGTCACCAAAGGTCACCAAAGGTCACCCCAAAGGTCACCAAAGGTCACCAAAGGTCACCAAAGGCCACCAAAGGTCACCCCAAATGTTACCCCAAAGGTCACCAAAGGTTACCAAAGGTCACCAAAGGTCACCCCAAAGGTCACCAAAGGTCACCAAAGGTCACCAAAGGTCACCAAAGGTCACCCCAAAGATCACCAAAGGTCACCCCAAAGGTCACCAAAGGTCACCAAAGGTCACCAAAGGACACCAAAGGTCACCCCAAAGGTCACCAAAGGTCACCCCAAAGGTCACCAAAGGTCACCAAAGGTCACCAAAGGTCACCCCAAAGGTCACCAAAGGTCACCCCAAAGGTCACCCCAAAGGTCACCAAAGGTCACCCCAAAGGTCACCAAAGGTCACCAAAGGTCACCAAAGGTCACCCCAAAGGTCACCAAAGGTCACCAAAGGTCACCAAAGGTCACCAAAGGTCACCCCAAAGGTCACAAAAGGTCACCCCAAAGGTCACCAAAGGTCACCAAAGGTCACCAAAGGTCACCCCAAAGGTCACCAAAGGTCACCCCAAAGGTCACCAAAGGTCACCCCAAAGGTCACCAAAGGTCACCAAAGGTCACCAAAGGTCACCAAAGGTCACCCCAAAGGTCACCAAAGGTCACCAAAGGTCACCAAAAGCCACCAAAGGTCACCCCAAATGTTACCCCAAAGGTCACCAAAGGTTACCAAAGGTCACCAAAGGTCACCCCAAAGGTCACCAAAGGTCACCAAAGGTCACCAAAGGTCACCAAAGGTCACCCCAAAGATCACCAAAGGTCACCCCAAAGGTCACCAAAGGTCACCAAAGGTCACCAAAGGACACCAAAGGTCACCCCAAAGGTCACCAAAGGTCACCCCAAAGGTCACCAAAGGTCACCAAAGGTCACCAAAGGTCACCCCAAAGGTCACCAAAGGTCACCCCAAAGGTCACCCCAAAGGTCACCAAAGGTCACCCCAAAGGTCACCAAAGGTCACCAAAGGTCACCAAAGGTCACCCCAAAGGTCACCAAAGGTCACCAAAGGTCACCAAAGGTCACCCCAAAGGTCACCAAAGGTCACCAAAGGTCACCAAAGGTCACCAAAGGTCACCCCAAAGGTCACCAAAGGTCACCCCAAAGGTCACCCCAAAGGTCACCAAAGGTCACTCCAAAGGTCACCAAAGGTCACCAAAGATCACCAAAGGTCACCAAAGGTCACCTCAAAGGTCACCAAAGGTCACCCCAAAGGTCACCCCAAAGGTCACCAAAGGTTACCAAAGGTCACCCCAAAGGTCACCAAAGGTCACCAAAGGTCACCAAAGGTCACCAAAGGTCACCAAAGGTCACCCCAAAGGTCACCAAAGGTCACCCCAAAGGTCACTAAAGGTCACCCCAAAGGTCACTGAAGGTCACCCCAAAGGTCACCAAAGGTCACCAAAGGTCACCAAAGGTCACCCCAAAAGTCACCAAAGGTCACCACAAAGGTCACCAAAGGTCACCAAAGGTCACCCCAAAGGTCACCAAAGGTCACCCCAAAGGTCACCAAAGGTCACCAAAGGTCACCAAAGGTCACCAAAGGTCACCAAAGGTCACCCCAAAGGTCACCAAAGGTCACCCCAAAGGTCACCAAAGGTTACCAAAGGTCACCAAAGGTCACCCCAAAGGTCAGCAAAGGTCACCAAAGGTCACCAAAGGTCACCCCAAAGGTCACCAAAGGTCACCAAAGGTCACCAAAAGGTCACCCCAAAGGTCACCAAAGGTCACCCCAAAGGTCACCAAAGGTCACCAAAGGTCACCCCAAAGGTCACCAAAGGTCACCAAAGGTCACCAAAGGTCACCAAAGGTCACCAAAGGTCACCCCAAAGGTCACCAAAGGTCACCAAAGGTCACCAAAGGTCACCCCAAAGGTCACTAAAGGTCACCAAAGGTCACCAAAGGTCACCAAAGGTCACCACAAAGGTCACCAAAGGTCACCCCAAACGTCACCAAAGGTCACCAAAGGTCACCCCAAAGGTCACCAAAGGTCACCCCAAAGGTCACCAAAGGTCACCAAAGGTCACCAAAGGTCACCCCAAAAGTCACCAAAGGTCACCCCAAAGGTCACCAAAGGTCACCAAAGGTCACCAAAGGTCACCCCAAAGGTCACCAAAGGTCACCAAAGGTCACCAAAGGTCACCAAAGGTCACCCCAAAGGTCACCAAAGGTCACCCCAAAGGTCACCAAAGGTCACCAAAGGTCACCAAAGGTCACCAAAGGTCACCCCAAAGGTCACCAAAGGTCACCCCAAAGGTCACCAAAGGTCACCAAAGGTCACCAAAGGTCACCCCAAAGGTCACCAAAGGTCACCCCAAAGGTCACCAAAGGTCACCAAAGGTCACCAAAGGTCACCAAAGGTCACCAAAGGTGACCAAAGGTCACCCCAAAGGTCACCAAAGGTCACCCCAAAGGTCACCAAAGGTCACCAAAAGTCACCCCAAAGGTCACCAAAGGTCACCCCAAAGGTCACCAAAGGTCACCCCAAAGGTCACCCCAAAGGTCACCCCAAAGGTCACCAAAGGTCACCAAAGGTCACCAAAGGTCACCCCAAAGGTCACCAAAGGTCACCCCAAAGGTCACCAAAGGTCACCCCAAAGGTCACCATAGGTCACCAAAGGTCACCCCAAAGGTCACCCCAAAGGTCACCAAAGGTCACCCCAAAGGTCACCAAAGATCACCAAAGGTCACCAAAGGTCACCAAAGGTCACCAAAGGTCACCCCAAAGGTCACCAAAGGTCACCCCAAAGGTCACCAAAGGTCACCCCAAAGGTCACCAAAGGTCACCCCAAAGGTCACCCCAAAGGTCTCCAAAGGTCACCAAAGGTCACCAAAGGTCACCAAAGGTCACCCCAAAGGTTACCCCAAAGGTCTCCAAAGGTCACCAAAGGTCACCAAAGGTCACCCCAAAGGTCACCAAAGGTCACTCCAAAGGTCACCAAAGGTCACCCCAAAGGTCACCAAAGGTCACCCCAAAGGTCACCAAAGGTCACCCCAAAGGTCACCAAAGGTCACCCCAAAGGTCACCAAAGATCACCAAAGGACACCAAAGGTCACCAAAGGTCACCCCAAAGGTCACCAAAGGTCACCCCAAAGGTCACCAAAGGTCACCAAAGGTTACCAAAGGTCACCAAAGGTCACCCCAAAGGTCACCAAAGGTCACCCCAAAAGTCACCAAAGGTCACCAAAGGTCACCAAAGGTCACCCCAAAGGTCACCAAAGGTCACCAAAGGTCACCAAAGGTCACCCCAAAGGTCACTAAAGGTCACCCCAAAGGTCACCAAAGGTCAACAAAGATCACCAAAGGTCACCAAAAGTCACCCCAAAGGTCACCAAAGGTCATCCCAAAGGTCACCAAAGGTCACCAAAGGTCACCAAAGGTCACCCCAAAGGTCACCAAAGGTCACCAAAGGTCACCAAAGGTCGCCAAAAGTCACCCAAATGTCACCAAAGGTCACCCCAAAGGTCACCAAAGGTTACCAAAGGTCACCAAAGGTCACCAAAGGTCACCCCAAAAGTCACCAAAGGTCACCCCAAAGGTCACCAAAGGTCACCAAAGGTCACCCCCAAAGGTCACCAAAGGTCACCAAAGGTCACCAAAGGTCACCAAAGGTCACCCCAAAGGTCACCAAAGGTCACCCCAAAGGTCACCAAAGGTCACCAAAGGTCACCAAAGGTCACCAAAGGTCACCAAAGGTCACCAAAGGTCACCAAAGGTCACTCCAAAGGTCACCAAAGGTCACCCCAAAGGTCACCAAAGGTCACCAAAGGCCAGCAAAAGTCACCCCATAGGTCACCAAAGGTCACCAAAGGTCACCAAAGGTCACCCCAAAGGTCACCAAAGGTCACCCCAAACGTCACTAAAGGTCACCCCAAAGGTCAACAAAGGTCACCAAAGGTCACCAAAGGTCGCCAAAGGTCACCCCAAAGGTCACCAAAGGTCACCCCAAAGGTCACCAAAGGTCACCCCAAAGGTCACCAAAGGTCATCCCAAAGGTCACCAAAGGTTCCAAAGGTCACCAAAGGTCACCAAAGGTCACCCCAAAAGTCACCAAAGGTCACCCCAAAGGTCACCAACGGTCACCAAAGGTCACCCCAAAGGTCACCAACGGTCACCAAAGGTCACCAAAGTCACCAAAGGTCACCCCAAAGGTCACCAAAGGTCACCAAAGGTCACCAAAGGTCACCCCAAAGGTCACCAAAGGTCACCAAAGGTCACCAAAGGTCACCCCAAAGGTCACCAAAGGTCATCCCAAAGGTCACCAAAGGTCACCAAAGGTCACCAAAGGTCACGCCAAAGGTCACCAAAGGTCACCAAAGGTCACCAAAGGTCACCCCAAAGGTCACCAAAGGTCACCTCAAAGGTCACCCCAAAGGTCACCAAAGGTTACCAAAGGTCACCAAAGGTCACCCCAAAGGTCACCAAAGGTCACCAAAGGTCACCAAAGGTCACCCCAAAGGTCACCAAAGGTCACCCCAAAGGTCACCAAAGGTCACCAAAGGTCACCCCAAAGGTCACCAAAGGTCACCCCAAAAGTCACCAAAGGTCACCAAAGGTCACCAAAGGTCACCAAAGGTCACCCCAAAGGTCACCAAAGGTCACCAAATGTCATCAAAGGTTACCAAAGGTCACCCCAAAGGTCACCAAAGGTCACCCCAAAGGTCACCAAAGGTCACCAAAGGTCACCAAAGGTCACCCCAAAGGTCACCAAAGGTCACCCCAAAGGTCACCAAAGGTCACCAAAGGTCACCAAAGGTCACCCCAAAGGTCACCAAAGGTCACCAAAAGTCACCAAAGGTCACCAAAGGTCACCCCAAAGGTCACTAAAAGTCACCCCAAAGGTCACCAAAGGTCACCAAAGGTCACCCCAAAGGTCACCAAAGGTTACCAAAGGTCACCAAAGGTCACCAAAGGTCACCCCAAATGTTACCCCAAAGGTCACCAAAGGTTACCAAAGGTCACCAAAGGTCACCCCAAAGGTCACCAAAGGTCACCAAAGGTCATCAAAGGTTACCAAAGGTCACCCCAAAGGTCACCAAAGGTCACCCAAAGGTCACCAAAGGTCACCAAAGGTCACCAAAGGTCACCCCAAAGGTCACCAAAGGTCACCCCAAATGTTACCCCAAAGGTCACCAAAGGTTACCAAAGGTCACCAAAGGTCACCCCAAAGGTCACCCCAAAGGTCACCAAAGGTCACCCCAAAGGTCACCAAAGGTCACCAAAGGTCACCCCAAAGGTCACCAAAGGTCACCAAAGGTCACCCCAAAGGTCACCAAAGGTCACCAAAGGTCACCAAAGGTCACCAAAGGTCACCCCAAATGTTACCCCAAAGGTCACCAAAGGTTACCAAAGGTCACCAAAGGTCACCAAAGGTCACCCCAAAGGTCACCAAAGGTCACCCCAAAGGTCACCAAAGGTCACCAAAGGTCACCAAAGGTCACCAAAGGTCACCAAAGGTCACCAAAGGTCACCCCAAAGGTCACCAAAGGTCACCCCAAAGGTCACCAAAGGTTACCAAAGGTCATCAAAGGTCACCAAAGGTCACCCCAAAGATCACCACAGGTCACCCTAAAGGTCACCAAAGGTCACCAAAGGTCACCAAAGGTCACCCCACAGGTCACCAAAGGTCACCAAAGGTCACCAAAGGTCACCAAAGTTCACCAAAGGTTACCCCAAAGGTCACCAAAGGTCACCAAAGGTCACCAAAGGTCACCAAAGGTCACCCCAAAGGTCACAAAAGGTCACCCCAAAGGTCACCAAAGGTCACCAAAGGTCACCAAAGGTCACCCCAAAGGTCACCAAAGGTCACCCCAAAGGTCACCAAAGGTCACCCCAAAGGTCACCAAAGGTCACCAAAGGTCACCAAAGGTCACCCCAAAGGTCACCAAAGGTCACCAAAGGTCACCAAAGGCCACCAAAGGTCACCCCAAATGTTACCCCAAAGGTCACCAAAGGTTACCAAAGGTCACCAAAGGTCACCCCAAAGGTCACCAAAGGTCACCAAAGGTCACCAAAGGTCACCAAAGGTCACCCCAAAGATCACCAAAGGTCACCCCAAAGGTCACCAAAGGTCACCAAAGGTCACCAAAGGACACCAAAGGTCACCCCAAAGGTCACCAAAGGTCACCCCAAAGGTCACCAAAGGTCACCAAAGGTCACCAAAGGTCACCCCAAAGGTCACCAAAGGTCACCCCAAAGGTCACCCCAAAGGTCACCAAAGGTCACCCCAAAGGTCACCAAAGGTCACCAAAGGTCACCAAAGGTCACCCCAAAGGTCACCAAAGGTCACCAAAGGTCACCAAAGGTCACCAAAGGTCACCCCAAAGGTCACAAAAGGTCACCCCAAAGGTCACCAAAGGTCACCAAAGGTCACCAAAGGTCACCCCAAAGGTCACCAAAGGTCACCCCAAAGGTCACCAAAGGTCACCCCAAAGGTCACCAAAGGTTACCAAAGGTCACCAAAGGTCACCAAAGGTCACCCCAAAGGTCACCAAAGGTCACCCCAAATGTTACCCCAAAGGTCACCAAAGGTTACTAAAGGTCACCAAAGGTCACCCCAAAGGTCACCAAAGGTCACCAAAGGTCACCAAAGGTCACCAAAGGTCACCCCAAAGATCACCAAAGGTCACCCCAAAGGTCACCAAAGGTCACCAAAGGTCACCAAAGGACACCAAAGGTCACCCCAAAGGTCACCAAAGGTCACCCCAAAGGTCACCAAAGGTCACCAAAGGTCACCAAAGGTCACCCCAAAGGTCACCAAAGGTCACCCCAAAGGTCACCCCAAAGGTCACCAAAGGTCACCCCAAAGGTCACCAAAGGTCACCAAAGGTCACCAAAGGTCACCCCAAAGGTCACCAAAGGTCACCAAAGGTCACCAAAGGTTACCCCAAAGGTCACCAAAGGTCACCAAAGGTCACCAAAGGTCACCAAAGGTCACCCCAAAGGTCACCAAAGGT
>CALNHX010009117.1:10000-53174 GCA_940337035.1 Agriotes lineatus | reverse complement strand
GATCGCTCGACTTGTTAGGACAGCCGACGGAGCATTGGGATACTTTAATTATTTATATCGTTTGTACTAAATTAGATAATATCACGGTACGCGAATGGGAAAGATGCAAAAATGGTAATGACGTTCCAACATTAAGTGATTTGATACGGTTCTTGCAAAACAGGGCAGATTTCTTGGAAACTATTGAACCTAATTCGCGGGCTGAGAAAAGGGTGCACAAGGTTACCGCTAATGTTAAATCTCTCGCAAGTAATGTCGTCAATTGTTCTTTTTGCAATGGGGATCATTTTATGCAAAACTGTGCGCAATTTATAAAGCTTGATGTCGATAATAGAATGGCACGTGCTAAAGATTTAAAGGTTTGTTTAAATTGCTTTAAAAAAGGGCATTTCGCGTGGCGATGTAAAACGAATAGATGCGCTAGGTGTAACGGGCGGCACAATTCGCTGCTGCATGCGGAACAAAAAATTCCGAACGCAGGGCAGAGCGAAAATAATTCGATTGTGGCATCATGTAGTTTTCCAAATCAGCAAGTACTATTATCAACTGCAGCAGTAAATGTTTTAGATGCAAATAGCAAAAATCACACCGCACGCGCCCTTTTGGATTGTGGCTCACAATCGAGTTTTATTACAAAAACTCTTTGTGACCGTTTAAAATTGCATGTAGAATCGGCTAATTTAGCGGTTTCTGGTATAGCAGGTGCTGTTTCCCAAATAGCGGAAAAATGCGTAGTCAAACTGCAGGCGCAACATAATGCATATAGTGGTGAAATAATTTGCTACGTTTTGCCGAATATTATGAGTAACGTTCCCAATCACGAACTTAATATTAATGAGCTCAATATTCCAAAAAATATTAAGTTAGCGGATGCTAGTTTTGCTACTCCAGGAAAGGTGGATATTTTAATTGGGGCAGATCGGTTTTGGAATCTAATTTCCGTTGGGCAGATTTCCTTGGGTTTGAATAAACCGATTTTGCAAAAAACTAGGCTAGGTTGGATAGTTTCGGGACCGACGATTGTTCAAAAACGGCAAAGCGTTCACTGTAGTTTAGTAAAAACCGCCGAAATACAAAGGCAGTTAGCTCAGTTTTGGGAATTGGAGGAAAATTGGGCAATTGAGCGACCATTTCAAAGGCAAAACGAGTGCGAAAATATTTTTAAATACTCAACTAGGCGTACTAACGAAGGTCGTTTCATAGTGACAATTCCGTTTAAGGAACCGGTAGAAATTTTGGGCGAATCAAAAGAACGCGCGCGAAAGAGATTTTTGGCATTAGAGCGCAAGTTTCAGGCAAATGTGGAACTGCGAGATTCATATGTAAAGTTCATGGAAGAGTATGAAGCTATGGGGCATATGTCGCTTGTAAAATTTGAAAATTTTAAAGTTCCTAGCTATTACATGCCACATCATGGAGTGATTCGCGAAGCTAGCACTACAACAAAGTTACGTGTGGTGTTCAATGGTTCCTGGGCCACTACCAGTGGTGTATCAATTGACGATTTACAGATGACCGGTCCGGTGATACAGGATGACTTACTTTCAATAGTTTTGCGATTCAGAAAGCACTTATTTGTAGCATCCGCGGATATTGCTAAAATGTACCGCCAAGTGTTAGTATCTCCCGATCAACGACCGTTGCAAAGAATTTTGTGGAGATCCGATCCGAATCACCCATTGCAGACGTACGAATTAAATACTGTAACGTACGGCACGACGTTTGCGTCATTTCTAGCCATTAGGTGTCTGCAGGAGCTTTCGGAACTTTGTAAAGATGATTCTCCAAAAATAGCAAACGTTATTAAGCATGACTTCTATGTGGACGATTTGCTTACTGGTGCTAATTCGATAGAGGAATTAACTAACATTTGTAAGGGAGTAAAAAATGTACTAAAAGGGGGATGTTTTGACTTAAGAAAATGGATATCAAATACATCCAAGGTGTTAGAAAATTTAGGTGAATCGCAAATACTAGCAAAAACTTTAGAATTTGGTGAAAATGATAATAATAAAACTTTGGGATTAACATGGTCTTGCCAAACCGATGAATTAAATTATTCTATAAATATCAGAAATGACAAGGTGACTAAGCGCTCCATATTATCGGTCACTGCTCAAAATTTTGATCCATTGGGTTTATTGTCACCTTGTGTAATTGTGGCAAAAATAATGTTACAAAATTTATGGGCAGAGCGTATCACTTGGGATGAATCTCTACTGTCCGATTTTCATTATAAATGGCTAAAGTCTAAAGATCAGTTACCACAGTTAAACGAGTTACATATTCCACGTCACGTTTTATTGCCTAGGTGTGCGTATGTAGAGTTGCACGCATTTTCAGATGCCTCTGAAAGAGCTTATGGGGGCTGTATCTATGTTAAATCAACTAATGACAATGGGCAATCCGATGTACGTTTATTATGTGCAAAAAGCAAGGTAGCTCCATTAAAAGTCATCAGCCTACCTAAGCTTGAGTTATGTGGAGCAGTTGCACTAGCAAGACTCTACGCGAAGGTTTTGCAGTCGTGGGATTCAAAGTTTGATGATGTAGTGTTTTGGACGGATTCTACAATAGTTTTGGGTTGGTTGAGGGCGCCTTCTAGTTCATTGAAAACCTTTGTCGCAAACAGGGTATCAGAGGTTCAAGATTTAACCAACATACAAAATTGGCGCCATGTGCCAACCGAGCATAATCCTGCAGATTTGTATCTAGAGGTATAACACCCAATCAAATCATCAATTGTGATCTGTGGTGGAATGGTCCATCTTGGTTGAGGAAAGATAGATCACATTGGCCACGTAACCTTATAGACGACGATTTAAATAAAGACTTGCCAGAAGTGCGCATCAAAATACAATCGTTTGCCACCGTAGAAAATAATAACTTAAATTTTGAGAGATTTTCGAATTTAAGTAGATTAGAACGAATCATCGCGTATTGTTTACGATTCAAAATTAATACTTTGAATAGAAATCGTGAACGACAATCTGGGCCAATTACTGTAAAGGAATCTCGTTTAGCATTGCACGTTTTGGTCAAAATTTCCCAGAATGAGTCATTTTCGAAGGAAATTAAACAACTTAGTTTGGGCCAAAACTTAAATACAAAATCAAGTATTTTAAGTTTAAACCCATTTATTGATAATGACGGCATATTAAGGGTAGGAGGACGCTTGCGACATTCGCCATTTGCTTTCGAGAAAAGGCACCAAATCATTCTTTCTTCCAAGCATTATTTAACAAAATTAATCTTTAAACGTGAACATATGCGAGTAATGCATGCCGGTAGTCAGTTATTGCTCGCATCAGTACGTGAAGTTTTCTGGCCAATTTCTGGGCGAAATCTAGCAAAAACGAACATACGCGATTGTGTACATTGCTTTCGGAGAAATCCAAAAACGTCATTCCCAATGATGGGGGATTTACCTGCGGCGCGTGTCACTCCAGGGTTCCCATTTCAGGTGGTTGGTGTTGATTACGCAGGACCGTTGCAAATTAAAGATTGCAAAGGTCGCGGATGTAAAATTTTAAAGGGTTATATTTGCGTATTTGTTTGCTTTGCATCTAAAGCCATATACCTTGAATTGGTAACAGACCTCAGTACGGATGCTTTTCTACTTTGTTTAAAGCGTTTCATTTCGAGGCGAGGAAAACCCTCTCAAATTTATAGCGATAATGGGACAAATTTTCTGGGAGCCAAATCAGAGTTGGAAGAATTGTCAAAATTCTTAAAAAACCAATGAAAATAATTTGAAGCAAAGCTTGGCTAGTGAAGAAATTAACTGGCATTTTATACCTGCCCGTGCTCCCCATTTTGGTGGATTGTGGGAAGCGGGGGTGAAATCGACAAAGCACCACTTACGACGCGTTTTAGGGAATTCTTTGCTCACTTTTGAGGAAATGTACACTGTACTTATGTAAATAGAAGCAATCCTAAATTCCCGTCCTTTGAGTCCTTTAAGCTCTGATCCTGAAGACCTATCGCCACTCACCCCAGCTCACTTTCTCATTGGACGACCAGCAACTTCGTCGCCCGATTTGGACTACACCAGCTTGCCGGAGAACCGTCTTTCCTACTTCCAAAAAGTTCAGAAAATCGTTCAACATTTCTGGGGAAGATGGGCAAAGGAATATGTGTCGCTGCTGCAGCAGAGAACAAAATGGCAGCAAAAAATACCCAATCTTAAAGGGAACGAAGTTGTGCTGCTGAAAGAGGACAATGTGTCTCCTATGAAGTGGGTCCTTGGGAAGATAGTGCAGTTACATCCAGGAAAGGACGGAATTGTGCGGGTGGTGACAGTGAAAACTCGCGAAAGGCAATTAAAGCGCCCGGTAAATAAAGTGTGTGTGCTTCCAATCTCGGACAATGAGACTGCCGTGTAAAAATTTGTATATATTGGCATTCTATTTTTTGTTTTTTTTGTTTTATGTATTAATTTTAAGATTTTTTTTTTGCTAACCACTGTGCAGTTCGTTTGAAAGTTCCTACTTTCAACGTGGGGAGTATGTTTGTACCGTTTGTAATTTCCTTCAATTAACTTGTGTATATTATTTTCATATCTATTGTGCTTGATTAATGTGTATATAGAAGTCGATGATTTATTTTGTAGTACTAGAGTATGTATAGCATTTATATTTTTCTGACTTATTCTAAAATTTGTAATGGGCATGCTCGCCCCTAATTAGTGCAGGCTGTTTTGGAGAAAAGGGACGAGCACCACTTGTTTGTGGACCACAGTCGAGCGGACGTGGCTTATTAAATTAGTCCAGAGTAAAAGTGCGTTTTATTTCTGTAAACAATAACAAAGAGAAGAAATCCAGCGTAAATAAATTACAGAGCCATTTTGGTATTCGGTTGCTTTTTCGCGCCTCGCTATTGCTCGGCACGAAACTCGCATCCTCATACCAAAATGGTTCTCTTTACACACTAAATACATAAATATCTATTTTGGCACCCATAGAAAAATTCAAAACCCGCCTCCCCTGATTGCTAGTAGGGCCTGGGATCGGCCGAAAACATTAGGGCGCCGACATAGTCTCACTCTGAGTATTACGCGTCTTGTGCGCATACCTAGGAATTCGAACTCCGCCTTTAGAAGCGAATTTTAAACTTGACCGTGAGGTTCACTTCCCCACCGCGCGGACGACGCGCTTGCCCACAGCTCACCATAGACATTGAAGAGTTGGTTGTCTGTCTCACTTACTTCGTGACCTCCCCACTCATAGCCGCTAGCAATATATTTATACTACTATATTGCTAGTAGGGCCTGGGAACGGCCGAAAACATTACGGCGTCTACATAGTCTCACTCTGAGTATTACGCGTCTCATGCGCATGCTTGAGAATTCGAACTCGCCTTTAGAAGCGAATTTTAAACTTGACCACATAAATGTATTAATACTATATTGCTAGTAGGGCCTGGGAACGGCCGAAAACATTACGGCGCCTACATAGTCTCACTCTGAGTATTACGCGTCACATGCGCATGTCTGAGAATTCGAACTCCGCCTTTAGAAGCGAATTGTTAACTTGACCGTGAGGTTCACTTCCCATCCGCGCGGGCAACGCGGTTGCGCACAGCTCACCATATGCATTGAAGAGTTGGTTGTCAGTCTCACTTACTTCGTGACTTCCCCACTCATAGCCGCTAGCAATAGTAGTATAAATATATGTGAAAACCATATATTTATACTAATATATTGCTAGTAGGGTCTGAGAACGGCCGAAAACATTACGGCGCCGACATAGTCTCACTTTGAGTATTACGCGTCTCTTGCGCATGCCTGAGATTTCAAACTCCGCCTTTAGAAGCGAATTTTAAACTTGACCGTGAGGTTCACTTTTCCACCGCGCGGACGACGCGGTTGCGCACAGCTCACCATATGCATTGAAGAGTTGGTTGTCTGTCTCACTTACTTCGTGACCTCCCCACTCATAGCCGCTAGCAATAGTAGGGCCTGGGATCGGCCGAAAACATTACGGCGCCGATATAGTTTCACTCTGAGTATTACGCGTGTCGTGCGCATGCCTGAGAATTCGAACTCCGCCTTTAGAAGCGAATTTTAAACTTGACCATGAGGTTCACTTTCCCACCGCGCGGACGACGCGGTTGCGCACAGCTCACCATATGCATTGAAAAGTTGGTTGTCTGTCTCACTTACTTCGTGACCTCCCCACTCATAGCCGCTGGCAATAGTAGTATAAATATATGTGAAAACCATATATTTATACTGCTATATAGCTAGTAGGGCTTGGGATCGGCCGAAAACATTACGGCGCCGACATAGTTTCACTCTGAGTATTACGCGTGTCGTGCGCATGCCTGAGAATTCGAACTCCGCCTTTAGAAGCGAATTTTTAACTTGACCTTGAGGTTCACTTCCCCACCGCGCGGACGACGCGTTTGCGCACAGCTCACCATATGCATTGAAGAGTTGGTTGTCTGTCTCACTTACTTTCGTGACCTCCCCACTCATAGCCGCTAGCAATAGTAGGGCCTGGGATCGGCCGAAAAACATTACGGCGCCGATATAGTTTTACTCTGAGTATTACGCGTGTCGTGCGCATGCCTGAGAATTCGAACTCCGCCTTTAGAAGCGAATTTTAAACTTGACCATGAGGTTCACTTTCCCACCGCGCGGACGACGCGGTTGCGCACAGCTCACCATATGCATTGAAGAGTTGGTTGTCAGTCTCACTTACTTCGTGACTTCCCCACTCATAGCCGCTAGCAATAGTAGTATAAATATATGTGAAAACCATATATTTATACTAATATATTGCTAGTAGGGTCTGGGAACGGCCGAAAACATTACGGCGCCCGACATAGTCTCACTTTGAGTATTACGCGTCTCTTGCGCATGCCTGAGATTTCAAACTCCGCCTTTAGAAGCGAATTTTAAACTTGACCGTGAGGTTCACTTTTCCACCGCGCGACGACGCGGTTGCGCACAGCTCACCATATGCATTGAAGAGTTGCTTGTCTGTCTCACTTACTTCGTGACCTCCCCACTCATAGCCGCTAGCAATAGTAGGGCCTGGGATCGGCCGAAAACATTACGGCGCCGATATAGTTTCACTCTGAGTATTACGCGTGTCGTGCGCATGCCTGAGAATTCGAACTCCGCCTTTAGAAGCGAATTTTAAACTTGACCATGAGGTTCACTTTCCCACCGCGCGGACGACGCGGTTGCGCACAGCTCACCATATGCATTGAAAAGTTGGTTGTCTGTCTCACTTACTTCGTGACCTCCCCACTCATAGCCGCTAGCAATAGTAGTATAAATATATGTGAAAACCATATATTTATACTGCTATATAGCTAGTAGGGCTTGGAATCGGCCGAAAACATTACGGTGCCGACATAGTCTCACTCTGAGTATTACGCGTCTCATGCGCATGCTTGAGAATTCGAACTCCGCCTTTAGAAGCGAATTTTAAACTTGACCACATAAATGTATTAATACTATATTGCTAGTAGGGCCTGGAACGGCCGAAAACATTACGGCCCCGACATAGTCTCACTCTGAGTATTACGCGTCACATGAGCATGTCTGAGAATTCGAACTCCGCCTTTAGAAGCGAATTGTTAACTTGACCGTGAGGTTCACTTCCCATCCGCGCGGGCAACGCGGTTGCGCACAGCTCACCATATGCATTGAAGAGTTGGTTGTCAGTCTCACTTACTTCGTGACTTCCCCACTCATAGCCGCTAGCAATAGTAGTATAAATATATGTGAAAACCATATATTTATACTAATATATTGCTAGTAGGGTCTGGGAACGGCTGAAAACATTACGGCGCCGACATAGTCTCACTTTGAGTATTACGTGTCTCTTGCGCATGCCTGAGATTTCAAACTCCGCTTTAGAAGCGAATTTTAAACTTGACCGTGAGGTTCACTTTTCCACCGCGCGGACGACGCGGTTGCGCACAGCTCACCATATGCATTGAAGAGTTGGTTGTCTGTCTCACTTACTTCGTGACCTCTCCACTCATAGCCGCTAGCAATAGTAGGGCCTGGGATCGGCCGAAACATTACGGCCCCGACATAGTCTCACTCTGAGTATTACGCGTCACATGCGCATGTCTGAGAATTCGAACTCCGCCTTTAGAAGCGAATTTTAAACTTGACCATGAGGTTCACTTTGCCACCGCGCGGACGACGCGGTTGCGCACAGCTCACCATATGCATTGAAAAGTTGGTTGTCTGTCTCACTTACTTCGTGACCTCCCCACTCATAGCCGCTAGCAATAGTAGTATAAATATATGTGAAAACCATATATTTATACTGCTATATAGCTAGTAGGGCTTGGGATCGGCCGAAAACATTACGGCGCCGACATAGTCTCACTCTGAGTATTACGCGTCTCTTGCGCATGCCTGAGAATTCGAACTCCGCCTTTAGAAGCGAATTTTTAACTTGACCACTTCCCTACCGCGCGGACGACGCCTACGCGCTTCGCACAGCTCACCATATACATTGAAGAGTTGGTTGTCTGTCTCACTTACTTCGTGACCTCCCCACTCATAGCTGCTAGTAATATAGTAGACATTAAATATATGGTGAAAACCTAAGCCCTGTTGGGAAAATGGCCTCCATACGAGTCCATTTCAGATTTTTTGCAATTATCTCTTAAAGGGTTCCGTCTATTAAAAACATAAACTAAAATAATATTCTAGACCGTAAATTGTTACATAAATTATACCTACTGAATTTTTTTGTAGGATCTACTGTTTAAAAGGAATTTTTAATGTAAGTAAAAACATTGTTCTTTTTAATCGAAATTCTACAATTTAAATTACAAAATTAAATTTACAGTATGCAACTTACTAAGTACACAAAAATATAATATACTTACTTACTAATTCAAAATATAACTATCTACTAATCGAGTAAATTCTTTTAAAGTTAAAGACGCTTTAATGTTTGCAGGCAGAGCATTAAAAAGACAGACTCCCTCATAAAATAATGATTTTTTAAGCTTGGTTGTTTTTACTTGTATTACATTGTAATTTTCTTTTGATCTTATATTATATGAGTGTATTTCTGACCTTTTTTTAAAAGTATGAATTTAATTTTTTGGCAATAAGTTGTGTTCAATTTTATAAATTAAAACTAAATTTGCCTTATCTATACTCTGCCTAACTGAGAGCCAACCTAGTGTTATTAACATATAATCAATAGGTGTATATCTGTTACAGCTTAACAGTATTCGCATTTCGCACATTTCTATTACATGAAATCAAAAGGGACATACAATAGCTAAAATGGGGAAAAATGATTGTCTTATATTTTTTTTTAGTCCAGGCAGATACATGTACTGATATTCTTTTGAAAAACCCATGTTTTTTCCCTAATTTCTTAGATAGATATTGAACGTGATTGCAAAAATCTAGCTGTGGGTCTAGAAAGATTTCTAAATATTTGATTTCTTGTACATATTCAATAATTACTTTATCCAAATAAGTTGCTAAATTCCTATCACTAAATTTTTTACAATTTATCTTACTTCCTAAAATCATACATTTAGTTTTTTGGGCATTCAACTTTAACTTATTTACACACAGCCACTTATATAGTATTGACAGTTCATGATTTAACCTTGTAGTAATTTCTTCAAAGTCAGTCCCAGACACAGAAATAAGAGTATCATCAGCAAAGAGACTAATGAAACTGTTTTTTAGGATTTTATGAATTTCATTGATGTATATTATGAATAATAGAGGTCCCAGTACACTGCCCTGCGGAACTCCCCATTTGTTAAGTTTGTTTGCTGATAGTCTATCTTCTATTTTTACACTTTGATATCTGTCTTTAAGATAATTTTCAGTCCATTCCAGAACCCCAGGACCGACACCATAAAACTTTAATTTGTTTATTAAAATGTCTCTGTCAATAGTTTCAAATGCGCGTTTTAAGTCTACAAATACGCTTAAGACAACATTGCCCTTATTAATGTCTTCTCTCCAAGCTGCAGTAACGTGCTGAATAGCAGACTCCCATGAGTGACTGCTCCTAAATCCGGATTGACCTTCAAAAAGTAAATTATTTTATTTATTTATTTATTTATTTAATTCGCACTCAGCCAACAGCCGTTAGGCCAATTATAGGCGTCGCTGTGCAGTTATGAGGACTTCCAACCCCACTAACGACTGTCATGATGTTGTATGACCGCCGGGACCAACTTTTTTCCGTGATAGCCGTACCACGAGGCGCCAAGAGAAGCAGCCGTGGAACTCCCATCTAAGTTCTGACTAGAAAGAGCGTTGCTTAACTCTGCTGATCGAACGTGGACGCTTGTTCAAGCTACACCACTCGGGACCCTATTTTCCTCAAAGTAGGAGCTTATTTGGGAGTACACTACCGTTTCTAAAATTTTTTCTATAGTCGGTAATAAATTTATTGGTCTGAATTCCCCGGGAGTACCCGGCTTTGTTACTTTTGGTATTGGTACTACAAAACTGGTTTTTAAGTCCCTAGGAAATGTACCCGACTCTAACGACACTGTTATTAAATGCAGTAAAGGATATTCGTTCACACAAAAGATATCCTTCAAAAATTGTATACTTAAATTATTATCGCTAGTGCATTGGTTTTCAAGATTAAACACTATTTTTGTTAGTTCTGATATACTGATGGTCTTACATTTCAGAAAACTTGTTTGTTTATCTTCACCGAGTTGGCAATCTGTAGTTTTACACCACTTAAAACATCGCAATACTGCGATATATTCAAAAACTAGAAAGCTATCCCACTCCAAGAATACTCTCTTGCTATTTACCAAACATTTAAAAATGTCCGGCGACACTTATAAGATTAGGACATTATACAACTTCTTATTGTACGGGATATATTTTTTAATAAACTTTATATTATCGGAATCCAATCCATTTAAACAGTTTTGACTTTTTATGTTCTGCAAAAACTCATTTTCATCATTCAAATATTTTTCATGTATACCAACAATCAGTAATTTTGGACGAATTAAATTTGGAATGTCAACAACATAGTTGTCTGATTACTCGGCCTTTGCTTTATTCTGCAGTTTTTCTAAGGATTCCTTATCTTCGCACTGAATAATAACAGAACCATGGCCCACAGATTTTAGTCTTTTTATTTCCACTGATCAGTCAGTTGGATTTATTTTCTGCGTGATAGTATTTTTGGTTGCTTTGCTATCTTGATTTGTATTTTTCGGTCTAATTATTAACGGCGGATTTTTTGGTTTTACGACGTCTGACCATAGTTGATTTGGCCATGTTAAGTCCCTACGTTCTAAATGCTGCACTAGGATCTCCGTATGCACTTTACATTCCTCTGTCTGCCTTTCAACTCTTGCCAGGCGTTCACAAATCATAATTTTTTCAGGAACTGATATTAAACACACATCGCACATCCAAAACAAATTTTTACAGTCACTAATAACTCTTTGAAACTGATCCTTAACATTAACACAATGATAACGATACTTATTTTGGCAAAATTTACACCTCACATACTTTTTGTTTACGATAAAATTGTCGCTGCAGCGGGAACACACGTGTACGATTTGGTGTTTGCTTGCAGAGATTATCAATACAAATACCTAGAAACGTATTTTAGGATTTTGCCCTAATCAACCCGGAAAGATACAAATCTGGATTGGGGGTGAATTAAAGAACCCTTCGTATCTCCTATGTTTATTGAGTCAGAACATTCTTTTTTGGCATATAGATGTATTTTTAAAATGTTTAGAAGGAGGTATAAGGGAATTTGAAAATTTTAACTCTAAAGGGGCGGGCAAAAGGAAGAAAAACTGAAAAAGAATAGGGGTGTTAAAATTATTAATTTTTGTCGCTGTGAGTCCATTTCACAATAAAATGGGTTAAAAGGGATTTTTTGAAAATCCTCCCCTACGAGGGTGAAAAGGGGTAAAATGTATTTTCGCGAATTCCTCAATCTCTCTTACACCCAATAAGATATCGATTTTGTGTTTGCTTGCAAAGATTATCAATGCAAATTTTTATTTTTCTTATGGGTGCATTTTAGAATAAAATGAGATAGAAAAGGTTTTTACAAATTTCACCCACAAGGGGAAGAAACGAGTATTCTGCTATAATCTATATGTATAAAAGATAAAGCACGAACTCAAAAACACAGACCCGTAGTAATCCTTGGTACCAGGAACTTGAAATTTGGCAAGAAGGGTCTTTTAGTTACATAGCGAAGTGATAGGAAAAGAGTTTTTAAAATTCTACCCCTAAAGGGAAGTAAAGAGGTAAAATGTCTTTTCACGAATTTCGCCATATCTCTTAAGGCCCTATAATATATTATATATTAATGAAAATCGTATATTAACATTTTTGAAATATCTATGATTGAAAATCTTACGTAGATTGGCTTATTAAAAACTATTTCCAACTGATTTAATTGTATAAGTACCATGTCTTTATCTAAAATAATACAGCTGTGAAAATTTGGTTTTGATATGTATGCACTGGCTCCGTACCTACCTTCTCATTTAGAAAGTAATTTTATTGTTTTGTATTTTCTAACATTTCCATAGTTTTTCCAAATACAGCATTACTCATAAGTTTATAAAAATCTTTTTCTAAATTATTTTTGGCAGCTTGTCTTAATTTTGTATTTAAATCTATGTACGGTTTAAGCCAAGCTGATTGCTTAAATTTTAATATTCAATAGATTTTTACAATTTTCAGTCCTAAACTTACAGTTTGTTGCAGATTGCAGTAATGTATTACATAGTTTTGTTTTTTAAATAATGTGGTTGTCAATTTTGATTGTTTGGATGTTGGCGGTGTATAATGGTCAGGACATAGAGGCAAATCTTTGTGAAGTTCAAATAAATGTTGAGGATATTGTAAATCGACCTCATAAATATAGCCTGTTTCAGAATTTTCCGGAGTATTTAAATGATCAATATTAGTAATATCTAAGTCATTTACCCATTCAAACCCTCCATACGGTAGATATTCAGACATCCCGGCTCCGTACATGTTATTAATATCTAAATACAGGATATATGATCGGCTTCTACACATTTTTCACCCATATATCGATTATTAGCTTTAGCGTATCGATTCGAGCACTGTGCTAACCCTTTTCTAATACCCCTCTCTATGAACAACAATTGATATACATCTGTCAGCAGCTCAAGTTTAACTTTAGTAGTTTTCAACATTGCTTGAAATGCCAATCTTGGTGCCGTGTAAAAATGTAGAGCATCCAATCCATACGTTTTCATAAAATTGTCACATATAATCTCATAAGAGCATTAATTCTTTCCGGAATTTTTTTTGAGTGCGTTCCAACAACGTCGTATTAATTTGCCCGAGCGGGACGCGAGGGCAAATTAGGACGTTGTTGGAATGCACGAAAATAATTTCCGGTTATGAATTAATGCTCGAATGCAGATTCGGTAAGAAAATCGTAACTCCACAAACCCTCACAGTTAGGTTGGTCTACCTACAAAAAATTTCCAAGAATTTTTTTTATTGTCTTGGTTACGGCTCGTGAACTAATTTTTCTATTGGTCATTAATGAGTGTCGTACGATTTTCACATATAATCTCATAAGAGCATTAATTTTTTCCGGAAATTTTTTTGAGTGCGTTCCAACAACGTCGTATTAATTTGCCCGAGCGGGACGCGAGGGCAAATTAGGACGTTGTTGAATGCACGAAAAATAATTTCCGGATATGAATTAATGCTCGAATGCAGATTCGGTAAGAAAATCGTAACGACACAAACCCTAAAAAGAAGTAATGTCTACCTACAAAAAATGTCCAAGAAATTTTGTTGTTGTCTTGGATACGGCTCGTGAACTAATTTTTCTATTGGTCATTAATGAGTGTCGTACGATTTTCTCTAAAATTCTCAAACACATCAGCTAAGAGTAGAACATCAACAGTAAGATACATGTCAGCATACTGGCCTAGAGTTTGCATATTAAATGTGTTCCCAACACGCAGTGCATGTTCATAATTTTCATCTGAAATAGCTGTTCCATGCAGCTGACTAAAAAATTGCGTTTTGTCAGGAAAACTTTTATCATTCAACTTTTCAAAATTGTCTAGGTAGTCGTATGGAAAGATACCCTTACGTAGTAATAAATCAAATTCTTCTTCGCTCTTGCAAAATTTGCGTGTAATAGTTTCTAAATTGTTTGGTAAATTTAATGACAATTGTTCTAAACTGCTAGCCATAAATCGAAACGAGTCTAAAAATCTAAAATCAATATTTGTAACATCCACATGCTTTGTAAATGATATAAAGTTTTCCTTATTTATAGGCAACAATTTAAAATTCCCCATAATCAGTTTTGCCAATGGTTTTATAATAAAATGTGCATCATAACTGCTGAGATTATGAAAGGGAACGGGAATATAATGTGCATTTTTTATAGTTAAGATTACAGTTTTGATGAGCACTACCTCTATACTCACCTATCTGATGATTGTGATCACGTACATACACGTCTTTATCGGCGAAAGTTTGTTTACATATCGATTCGTTTTCCTGCTGGCTAATATTCATAGGCTGTGTATTTATTAGTATGCTATTTACTTGATATGCTATAGATTTTTATTATTTTACAAACCATTCCATACAGTCGGCACCACGATATATATTAAATCGAGATAAACTATCATCATATGAACATTTGAAATAATATGCAATACTAAAAGGAACATGTTTTTGATAAACCCCTACATTTTCGGAAACAACATTCTGTTCTTTCTCTAAAACACACTCCACGTCTGCGTAGATTGAAAATGGTACTTTTTCCTGATATTTATAGTCTTTAAATTTTATTGTTGTACCTTCTTCTTCTTCTTCTTCTAATGCCTATCCATTTTTATTGGATGTTGGCGACCACATTTCTAAATAGCTCCTTGTCCCTTGCGGTGTTGACAAGCTCTCCGATTGTCCTCATTCCGGTCCATTGTCTGATGTTTCTTGCCCAAGACATCTGTTTTCTGCCTATGCCTCTTTTTCCTTCTATTCTTCCCTCTAGGAACAACTGCAGAAGGCTGTACTTTTCATTTCGCATGATGTGTCCAAGATAGGCAGTTTTTCTCTTCTTTATCGTAGCAAACAATTCTCGGTCTTTGCGCATTCTTACTAATATTTCCTCGTTGGTAACTCGATCGGTCCAAGGTACTCTCAGGAGTCGTCTGTATGTCCACATCTCGAAGGCTTCAATTTTATTAATCATGCTTGTTTTCAAAGTCTACGCTTCCATTCCGTATAGTAATACCGACCACACGTAACATCTGGTATAACGCATTCGCAGCTTCAAGGGCAGGTCTCTGTTGCATAGGATATTCCTATCATATAAATAAAGGAGAACGATCCAAACGTGTGTGTCACGACAATTGCAGACGCGATGTCCCCCATTTGTGTTTACATGCATCTCACCGTCGCCTCGATTTCGCGACCGGGGAGGAACCCCGAGTGTCCCACTGGAGAGGAGCGGAGCCCCGATGGCTCCCTTGGAAAAGGGCGAAGTCCCGGGGGCCCCCTTGGAGAGGTGCCGAGCGCCAAGGGCCCCCTTGGAGAGGGGCGGAGTCCCGAGGGCCCCCTTGGAGAGGGACAAAGTCCCGAGGGCCCCCTTGGAGAGGGGCGAAGTCCCGAAGGCCCCCTTGAAGAGAAGCGGAGTCCCAAGGGCCCCTTGGAGAGGGGCGGAGCCCCGATGGCTCCCTTGGAGAAGGGCGAAGTCCCGGGGCCCCCTTGGAGAGGTGCCGAGCGCCAAGGGCCCCCTTGGAGAGGGGCGAAGCCCCGAGCGCCCACTTGGAAAGGGGCCGAGTCCCGAGGGCCCCCTTGGAGAGGGGCGGAGTTCCAAGGGCCCCCTTGGAAAGGGGCGAAGTCCCGAGGGCCCCCTTGAAGGGAAGCGGAGTCCCAAGGGCCCCTTGGAGAGGGGCGGAGCCCCGATGGCTCCCTTGGAGAAGGGCGAAGTCCCGGGGCCCCCTTGGAGAGGTGCCGAGCGCCAAGGGCCCCCTTGGAGAGGGGCAAAGCCCCGAGCGCCCCCTTGGATAGGGGCCGAGTCCCGAGGGCCCCCTTGGAGAGGGGCGGAGTTCCAAGGGCCCCCTTGGAAAGGGGCGAAGTCCCGAGGGCCCCCTTGAAGGGAAGCGGAGTCCCAAGGGCCCCTTGGAGAGGGGCGGAGCCCCGATGGCTCCCTTGGAGAAGGGCGAAGTCATGGGGCCCCCTTGGAGAGGGGAGAAGTCCCGAGGCCCCCCTTGAAGAGAAGCGGAGTCCCAAGGGCCCCTTTGGAGAGGGGCGGAGTCCTCGAAACCCCGAAGGCCCCCTTAGAGAGGGGCGAAACCCCTGGAGCCCCGAGGGTTCCTTTAGAGAAGGGCAAAACCCCTGGAGCCGCGAAGGCCCCCTTGGAGAGGGACGGACCACCTAGGGCCCCTTGGAGAGGGGCGGAGCCCATTGAACCCCCTTGGAATGGCCCAACGTAATAAGCCTAAAAATGGTGGTAAATTGAATAGAATAGACCGCGCAATAGCGCGCGCAGCCCCGTTTATATTTAATAAATGTTGTTCGTGCCATTTCTATTCTTGCTCTTATTTCCCTATCCGGATTCCAGTCTGCATGCAGCCAACATCCAAGATATTTAAGTTTTTCTACCCTTTCAATAGTTCGGCCTTCGATTGTAATTGTGGCATTTGCATATGCTTGTTTGCTTCTGCTAATAATCATAAATTTGGTTTTCTTTGCATTTATACTCAATCCATACTTTTTACTGTATTCATTCAGTCGCGTGGTCATGTTTTGAAGTTCTTCAATATTATTCGCAAGTAATACGGAATCGTCGGCGTATCTTACGTTAGAAATTGGTACCCCATTTACTTTTATACCCATGTCCTGGTCCTCGAAGACTTCGTTGAAAATTTCCTCTGAGTACAAGTTAAACAGCAGCGGAGAAAGCACACATCCCTGCCTTACTCCTCTGCGAATGTGAATATCTTCAGTGTTAAGGTGTTGCGTACTTACGTGTGCTGTTTGGTACCAATATAGATTTTCTATGCACCGAATGTCTTTCTCGTCCACATCTGTTGTTTTCAGAATATCAATAAGCTTTCTGTGTTGCACTCGGTCAAAGGCCTTTTCATAATCTATGAAACATAGAAACGCATCCTTGTTTACGTCTCTACAGTTTTGTATCAGGACTTGCAGACCAAATAGCGCCTCGCGGGTGCCCATGCCGGATTTGAAGCCCATCTGACTCAAACCTATGTTACGCTCGCATTTCTGGTATATTCTGTTGTGAAGGATTTTTAGAAAGATCTTAAGTGTATGACTCATGATACTTATGAGTCTGTGATCATTACAGCTGCGAGCGGAGCTCTTCTTGGGGAGTGGAATAAACGATGAACTCAGCCAGTTTTTAGGGAATCGTCCAGTGTCATAGATTTCATTGAACAGTTGCTGTAAAATGTCAATATTGTACCTTCTTCAGGCATTCTAATTTTAATTTCATTTACACTATTACAATTTCTAATATGATTTAAATATGATTTTTATTTTAATTTTAATTTACGTGCTTCAACTGCTAAGGTTATTAGCACGATTACAGTTATTGCTACATAAGTTATAATACGTGTAGTAATTTAATTGTACTTAAAAATGTCAATATTTGTTGTGGATTATGTAGAGCTTCATCTATATTTGGTGGAATCCCGTTCGTTTTCCTTTCTTCTTCATAATTTTTGCATTCTGTAAGAATATGAAATATACTCAAAGGAACATTACAGGTGTCACATTTAAGTTGATCGGTATTTTGGAGTAAGTGAGAATGTGTAAGGCGGGTATGTCCAATTGTAATTTTAGTTAAAATAATCTGCTGCCTTCTACTAGTCGTGTATTCCCATGGCATCTTGTTGGGCCATCCAATCGGTGTTATGTAGCGTTCTCTCTTCCACTCCTCATGTATGTTTCTATACGCACATCTTCTGAAATGTTTTTTATTATCGGATACTGTAAGGCTATCACTACAGGTTATATCTAGAGATGTTATGGCTTCTTTGGCTTCTCGATCGGCCTTTTCATTGCCAGGTATTCCAATATGTGAAGGGATCCAGAGGAATGTTAAGTTCTTAGTAGAGTGCTGAATGGTGGTATACAGCTGTAGTATCTGTTGTATTAAAGGTTCTTTGGTATACACATTTTTAATTGCTTCTAAGGCACTTTTGGAATCTGAGAGTAATAGAAAGTTTTTTCCACATTGTTCTTGGATCCACTCCAGCGCTTTTAGTACTCCAACCACTTCACCAGTAAATACACTAGCATTAGTTGGCATACGGAACTTGTAGCAGTTCTCATGGGTAACTGAAACAAATCTTTAGCTCCTGCTATTTGTTTCGCCATTTATTTATTCTTTTCCGGGCCAGCCTGTATATGTTCACTTGAGTTATAACCCGCTATATTTCAATTCATATCAAGTTTTGTTCCGCGCGAGCTTTCTGATTCCGGTTTTTCCGAAATTCTCTTGTTATCTCCTTGCACCAGTCTCCGCGGTCCGCGACCTCATTTTAACTTTCGCTTTGGTTGGAGCAACTAGTTCCAAGAAAGCATTTTGTGTGCTTTACTATTGCACCTCAATATTAATTTTGTTTGTGGGCTGATGAACGAAAATCAGGTATGTTTACGCTACTTGGTTTGACATTCAATTGTAGTAATTTCCCGTTTTGTTATTAGCTCTTTTCTTGGAAATTGTAATTAACATTCGAACAAAAACGTTGTGGACCTGCTGCTTAATATTGGGAACGCTCCGAAATATCTTCTCGACCCCTATGATAACACTAGACGCTGAACGTAGGATGTCGTTTAGCCCGCTTTAAGCTGTTTCGATCCCTGCCTGCCACAGTTTTTTCTACCGATAAGGTTAGTTTCCAAGATTATTAATTACACCGACCGTCAACGAGTTTTGGGTTCGGGCAAATTACTTCGGCAGCCTGCAACGATTTGCGAATTTTTAATAACCATTATTACTTGAAATTATTATCGCCTGTTCATGGCAATGTTTAAATGCACTTTGTTATCTACAATGTAATTCCAAGGGCTTGATTTGTTTGCAGCCTTTGAACTTTAAATTGTTATCACGTGCTCAAAGCATTAATTAAATGTACTGTATCATTAACAGTGTAATTCAAATGCATTATTTGTTTGCAATTGGTAACTTTTAATCCATATTCACATGATCATTTTTACGTCTATTAATTACATGCTTTTGTAAAAAAGTGCTTTCACGCTACTTTGTGTCAACACCGAGATAACGGCTAAAACACATGATTGGAATAAGCTTAATCCTTCATTAAATTGTGATCACATGTAAATTAAGGACCCTAAAAGAGGTTCAATTTTTATTATATGCGTGCTGCATTTTTCATGCATATTGGAAACGTTATATTTAAATATATTGAAATTATGACAATAATAATTTATCAATGATCTTACATGACAGCCATTTATTATTTATTAAATAAACTTTAGTTGGTTGTAATTATTTTGTTATTTACTCGAGATCTTTACGGTCTCTGGCGCCCTGTATTCCTTTATTAAAAGAGCTTGTAGAAGCACAGCTGATGAGTTGAATCTGCGATCCAAGGCCACCGAAATTAAGCTAGCCGGCCATCGCGGTAAGTACAAAAAAAACCTTTCAGAGCTTCCGCGGTGTATAACGGAATAGGGGGGTTGATCTGCGATTGTACTACCATTATTATTAGTAACCAATCGCAGGGTGGCTTCTCTATTTTTGTTACACTGGCGCCCAACGTGTGGGGCTCGATTTTTGGTGGTTACATCAGCTTTGCATTCTGCCATTGGTTAATATTTTGACAAAATTATTTATTTATTCAAGATGAATGTCAACGCACTGCGTGCCGACGAGTTATTATACGAACTATTGTTCAGAGGGTTTGATAGGGACACGGTGGAGAATATGAACGTTGACCAACGTCGCAGGTCCTTGCGTGCTAAATTATTATTAGAAAAGGCTGACCCTACGTTGCTTAGCGCTTATCAGTTAGTAGCACCCTTTGATGTTCAACTTGAACTCGATGCTTGTAAAGGCAAACTGACTGAACTTTCGGTGTTAGTTTGTGCTTTTTCTGGGGCACCTTCGGACTCAGAATTTGCTCGGCTTGATACGCGGCTGACTCATTTGTATTCGCGATTAACCAGGTTACAACCCCCTTCTGAGTTAGAGCAAGAGCATGCTACCCTCACTAGTCAATGCTTAGATTTATTACAGTCGCTTGGTAACGAGCATGACGATTCACAATTACAAGTAGTTTCATTACCTGCAAATGTTGATGCTGCTACCCTTAATTTTGTTGAGCCTGTTAATACAATAGCTTCACCTAATTATGACTCTATCGAACGTATTGCTGATAATATTGGTGACAACCCTAATACAATTGAAGCAGCTGAGTTAGCTTCATCTACATTTCAACGACCTAGAGTATCCTTTTCTGATGGGGTACGGGATTCTCTTACGCAACAGTCAAATATGTCAACTACTGCTAATTTTCGACAGGAACTCGACCGCATTCAGTATTCTACGACGTCCCTTCCTAGACATGTAGGCTTAATTTCTATACCAGTATGTAAGTGGGGTTTATCATTTAATGGAGATACGACTATTATGGGAGTAAACTCTTTTCTACAGCGTGTCGAAGAACTTAGGGTAGCGCGTAATATCTCGTACGATCAATTATTTTCCAGCGCTGTTGACTTATTTTCTGGTCGTGGGTTAGTGTGGTACCGTGCTATGCATCACCGGGTTTCAAACTGGCACGAGTTAGTAGCTAGGTTGAGAACTGATTTTTTGCCTACTGATTTTGACGAGGAATTATGGGACGAAATTAGAAAGCGCAAGCAAGGGGCCGATGAGAAACCCTCACTTTTTATTGCTGTGCTGCTTAATCTATTTGATCGTTTGCTCATTAAACCTTCTGAGTCTATTCAACTTAAGCACATTATGAAAAATTTGCAACCCTTTTACGCTACTCAACTATCTTTAACTGTAGTCCACGATATTGAACACCTTGCATTTCTATGTAAGAAGCTGGAGGATATTAAGATACAGAATACTAGGTACCGTAATCCTGCTGCTGCTTCATCTTTGCAACTGGAACCTGACTTGACTTACCAGCCCATTACTAAGAAACCTGTGACACAGACTGCACAAATGACAACTAAACCTCCTGGTCCTAGAACTAATCGTGCGAAAAGTACTACCACTTGTTGGAATTGCCGTAAATTAGGCCATACTTTCCATACTTGCTCAGCCGATAAAACTATTTTCTGTTATATTTGCGGTCAGGCAAATAGTTATTTTGCCACTTGTCCTAAATGCCATCCAAAAAACGTAAAGTAAAGGGTAGATATCACAGCCGATCTATTCCTTACCCCTATTATACTAAGGCTGATACTTTATCCTGGGAATCTTGGTTACGGACTGTGAATGAATTTTGCCGTGTGACTTGTAACACTTCAGCCACCTTTACTAAACAACTATCTGACAACCGTCCTTATTTAACAATTTATATTAATGGCGAACCTATTCGCGCTCTTTGCGATACAGGGGCCAATCAAACTTTAATTGGGCGCAATGGTCTGTATTTACTTCAGAGATACGATCTTAAATTATGTAACAATAAGTCTCCGCTTACTCTGACTACTGCTGATGGCCAGCTACAAAATATTTTAGGTACTGTTGCTTTACCCATTACTATTGATGGTATTACTAGGTCCATCGATGCGGTTATTTGTGACTCAATTCCGTCCACACTAATTTTGGGTGTTGATTTTTGCTACGCTTTTGGAGCAAAGACTGATTTTGTCGCTGGGCGCTTCGATGTGGCTGAAACCTTTTCACTACAGACTATTTGTGGCGTAGTTGATTTATCAGTACAACAAAAACTTCTGTTAGACCAAGTTGTCGGGAAGTTCGCTGAAATTTCTGGTCCTACCTTAGGTTTAACGAATTTAGTCGTGCACACTATCGATACTGGTGACGCAACTCCTATTAAGCAGAGATATTACCCTTTGTCTCCAGCTATGCAAGTCCATGCAGACCAAGAACTTGATCGCTTGTTAGAGCTGGGCATTATTCGTCCCTCGAAATCTCCTTGGAGTTCTCCAATGGTTTTGGTTAAAAAGAAAGACGGTTCTTATCGACTTTGTTTTGATGGTCGGAAGCTGAACTCAGTTACCAAGAAGGATGCTTATCCCTTACCATATTTGAATAGCATTCTTGACAAGTTGCGCGATGCACGTTATCTTACGTCCATTGACCTTAAGCAGGCTTTTCACCAAATTCCTTTACATCCTGATTCGTGTGAAAAAACAGCTTTTACAGTTCCCCGACGTGGATTGTACGAATTCACCGTCGTACCATTTGGGATCGCAAATGCACCAGCTAGTCAACAACGTCTTATGGACAGCCTCTTTGGTCCACTATTGGGTGAAAACATTTTCGTGTATTTGGACGACATAGTTATCGTGTCTGGAACATTCAAAGAACACTTGGACACCTTGGAGCAAGTTTATACCCGCCTTAAGGACGCTAACTTAACTGTCAATCTCGACAAATGTCAATTTTGCCGTCCCAGTCTTACATATCTCGGCTTTGTTGTCGATAAAAATGGTTTACGTACGGACCCTGATAAAATTTTGGCTATCACCAATTACCCCCAACCTAATACAGTGACTGAAGTCAAACGCTTTGTTGGTTTAGCTTCTTGGTATCGTCGTTTCGTTCCAAATTTTGCCACAATTACTGCTCCGATTTCGGACCTAATTAAAGGTCGTATTAAAAAGCAGCGTGTACATTGGACTGATGATGCTATTAAGTCCTTTAATCAAATTAAATCTTGTTTGACTTCTGCTCCTGTTTTGAGTAGTCCAAATTTTTCTCTACCGTTCACTTTACAATGTGACGCTTCTAATTTTGGCCTCGGTTGTGTTCTCACACAAAATATTTTGACAATGAGGAAAAGGTTATCGCTTATGCTTCACGTACTCTTAACAAGGCCGAACGCAATTATTCTGTCACAGAGAGAGAGTGTTTAGCTGTCATCTTTGGCATTGAAAAATTTAGACCGTATATCGAAGGTACGCATTTCACTGTATTAACTGACAACTATTCTTTATTGTGGCTTACCAACATGAAAGACCCCACTGGCCGTTTAGCCCGCTGGAGTGTTCGTCTGTCGCAATACGATTTCAAAATTCAACACCGACAGGGCAAGCATAATGTAGTTCCCGATGCGTTATCTCGAGCTCCTATTCAGATTTCCTCTTTAGAACTTGTTGATGGTGACTTAGACCCTTGGTACTTAAAAATGCTAGAACGTGTTAGCCAAAGTCCTAATCAATTTCCTACCTGGCGAATTGAAAATCACCGACTTTTTAAGTATGTTCCCAACCGTCACGCCATCGTTAGCAATTTAGTGGAGTGGAAACAGGTTATACCCCGTTCGCGTCGAAATGAAATCTACAAACTTTTTCATGACAGTCCCACATCTGCTCATTTAGGTGGTTATAAAACCTTTTGTAAAATTTCTGAACAATATTACTGGCCAAAAATGCGTGCCGATATCATCCGTTATATCCGCCATTGTGAAACTTGTGCCGCGAGTAAAGTTAGTCAACTTGCCAGACCTGGTTTAATGGGCCAACATAAAAAGATTTTATACCCTTTCCAATGTTTGTCAATCGACATAATGGGTCCTTTACCCCGCACGAAAAATGGTAACACTTCTATTATCGTGGTATGTGACTGGCTAACCAAGTTCACTCTAGTTAAAGCTGTTCGCGCAGCTACTGCTAAATCAGTAGCCAAGTTTTTGGAGAACGAAGTTTTTCTCATCTTTGGCGTTCCTCAAATTTGTATGGTTGATAACGGACCACAATTTATCAGTTCTCAATTCAAAGCCTTGATGAAACAATACCAAGTCCAACAAGTTTGGTATAATGCTTCTTACCATCCTCAAGTTAATTTTGTCGAAAGAGTTAACCGAGTTATCGGTACTGCTCTTCGGTCCTATGTTTCGGACAATCATCGTTCGTGGGACGAACACCTTTATCAAGTTGCTCACGCTCTGCGTAACGCCGTTCATGAGGTGACGGGTTACACCCCTTCTTTCTTAAATTTTGGGAGGACTGTACCAGTTTCTGGGACTTATTACGGTCGCCTTAAGAATTTCCAAGAGGAAGAACTATCTTTAGAAACTCGTGAAGACCTAGCTTCAGACGTTAACGAACTTTCTGAACTTTATCAAGATGTTGTGAAACGCCTTAACAATTCTTATCAACGCAATGCCAAGCATTATAACTTGCGCAAGCGTCCTTTACGATTTAATGTTAACGATTTAGTTTGGAAAAGGAATTACGTCTTATCGGATGCTTCCAAGTCCTTCAATCAGAAATTAGCTCCTAAGTATGTCAAATGCAAGATACTAAAAGTTACCGGTCCTCTTACCTATCAATTAGTGACCGTGCCCGACAAGAAGAACGTTGGAGTTTGGCATATTAAAGATTTAAAACCCTACTTTGAAGAAAGACAAGTGGAAGAATGAATCTCTGTGTGCCTGATTGTGTGTATGTAATCGTATGTCTGATGATGGATGCGCACGTTTAGTTTATTTCGCCTATTCACCCCACGGATAGTCTTACTCTATCAACATAATTCTTACCCTTTTCGACGTAATTACCAATTCTCATTACTACCATTTTTTATTTATTGCGTGCTTTTGAGCCGTATATTTTTGCTTGTGAGTGCTAGTTAAGCACCTTGAGCGACCTTCCATTTGCCGATTTGATGGTACTTTTCCCTATCAATTGATCATGTTAGGTGAAACCTTCTGAGTGACGGATTTCCATGCTTCCTTATGGATAGCGATAGGACCTTTTGTCGAACTCTCCTTAAGATTATTGTTGATAGCGAAGCGTGTGTTTAAGTGGATTGCTTTCGTGATGAATGCGTGAGTCTTCTTTATTTTTTTTGAAGTGTGTCTTTCTGACGATGGAATTAGTTGCAGAAGAGTTTCTAGACCTGCACGATTTACTTAGGGTGGTTGGTTGGGCATGCAGGGTCGGTCTCTTTTTTGGGAAACTTTTCCATCAAATATTTATTATTTCCTTTCCCCATCTCGCTTCACGAGATATTTTCAAAGCGTCAGGTCGATTTTACTAGGTTCTTTAGTAGCCTTTAGGATTTGTGGTATGCATGAGTTCATGCTTGGGTTTTTAATAGTTTTTGGGGGCGGGTTTCTTTCGGTCTTGTGGAGATTTCTGGGGGTCGGGGCGAGCGATTGGGTTGCCATCCGACTCGGTGAGGGAGTTACATTCAGTCCGTCACCGGCGCGCCTTTTCCATCTAGCTGCGACGACTGGCTGAATGCCCGAGCTGGGTTTGGTGGTGGTGCGGTCGTTCCCTCCGGCTTCTGGGTTCTTTACCTAAATTCGGGGCGGGTATGGTTTTTGGGGCTCTTTTTGTCCTGGGTTTTACCCGAATTTTTTGTCGTAGTATTTTCACTTCTGCGATGTTTCATACAGGAGTAAGTTTTTGTGACTTATCTCCGGTGTTTCGCTGTGTGGTAGTTCACACGGTGTTTCAGTGTGCAGTCGTTCCTGGACTGTTCACTTTTCCTCGACCAGCAGGGTTTAGGGTTTTCTGCTTTGGCGCTCTTCTTCACAGTCGCTTACATTCGCGGTGATCACTACGGGGGCCCGCGCTGAGTGTCTGTGATCGACAGCGTCCTCACCTTTTGTTAATTTCTCATTTCACTGCAATAGCTTCTTTCAAACAGCCCTGCGTTGACTGACTGACTGACGGACATCGGACTTATCCCTTCCAAATCCCTCTTCGTTATACTATCTTCCTTTACTATACTCTTTTAATACCCAAGTATCCCTTTTTCCGATTTCTTTTCTTCTCTACCTTATTGGCTAATTCCAAATCCCATTTCTAAGTTCTATGCCAATTTCCGGCTGCTGCCACAGCCGTTGGCTCAATCTCAGCAACTTTTCAGTACGCTGACTAGGTCAATGTGTGTATTCTGCCAGTACACATTTAAGGTAACCTTCTGATTAGTTCGTTTTCCGTTGGCTATGGTACGGAGCTAAGCGTCTAACTTATCCACCGACGCGCCTTTTTCATCTAGCGCGACGGATCGGTTTAGCACTTTGCTCACGTCTATTCCCTCCGTAAAACTTTCTATCCCTTCTTCTTTTCTTAACTTTACTCTTTTATTTCCCATCTATTTCCCTATTTTCCTTTCGCCTTCTTTTGACTGACGATAACTTTTCAATTGCTTAGCACAATCATACCTCAGGTATTTCTCTTGGCCGTGGGGAGTGAAACAAATCTTTAGCTCCTGCTATTTGTTTCGCCATTTATTTATTCTTTTCCGGGCCAGCCTGTATATGTTCACTTGAGTTATAACCCGCTATATTTCAATTCATATCAAGTTTTGATCCGCGCGAGCTTTCTGATTCCGGTTTTTCCGAAATTCTCTTGTTATCTCCTTGCACCAGTCTCCGCGGTCCGCGACCTCATTTTAACTTTCGCTTTGGTTGGAGCAACTAGTTCCAAGAAAGCATTTTGTGTGCTTTACTATTGCACCTCAATATTAATTTTGTTTGTGGGCTGATGAACGAAAATCAGGTATGTTTACGCTACTTGGTTTGACATTCAATTGTAGTAATTTCCCGTTTTGTTATTAGCTCTTTTCTTGGAAATTGTAATTAACATTCGAACAAAAACGTTGTGGACCTGCTGCTTAATATTGGGAACGCTCCGAAATATCTTCTCGACCCCTATGATAACACTAGACGCTGAACGTAGGATGTCGTTTAGCCCGCTTTAAGCTGTTTCGATCCCTGCCTGCCACAGTTTTTTCTACCGATAAGGTTAGTTTCCAAGATTATTAATTACACCGACCGTCAACGAGTTTTGGGTTCGGGCAAATTACTTCGGCAGCCTGCAACGATTTGAGAATTTTTAATAACCATTATTACTTGAAATTATTATCGCCTGTTCATGGCAATGTTTAAATGCACTTTGTTATCTACAATGTAATTCCAAGGGCTTGATTTGTTTGCAGCCTTTGAACTTTAAATTGTTATCACGTGCTCAAAGCATTAATTAAATGTACTGTATCATTAACAGTGTAATTCAAATGCATTATTTGTTTGCAATTGGTAACTTTTAATCCATATTCACATGATCATTTTTACGTCTATTAATTACATGCTTTTGAAAAAAAGTGCTTTCACGCTACTTTGTGTCAACACCGAGATAACGGCTAAAACACATGATTGGAATAAGCTTAATCCTTCATTAAATTGTGATCACATGTAAATTAAGGACCCTAAAAGAGGTTCAATTTTTATTATATGCGTGCTGCATTTTTCATGCATATTGGAAACGTTATATTTAAATATATTGAAATTATGACAATAATAATTTATCAATGATCTTACATGACAGCCATTTATTATTTATTAAATAAACTTTAGCTGGTTGTAATTATTTTGTTATTTACTCGAGATCTTTACGGTCTCTGGCGCCCTGTATTCCTTTATTAAAAGAGCTTGTAGAAGCACAGCTGATGAGTTGAATCTGCGATCCAAGGCCATCGAAATTAAGCTAGCCGGCCATCGCGGTAAGTACAAAAAAAACCTTTCAGAGCTTCCGCGGTGTATAACGGAATAGGGGGGTTGATCTGCGATTGTACTACCATTATTATTAGTAACCAATCGCAGGGTGGCTTCTCTATTTTTGTTACATAACGAACGCAGCTCCCACCCCATCTTCTGTTTTTGAAGCATCAGTGAATACGTACGTATAGTCCGATCGTGGAAAGTTTGTGCACAACATTTCACGCAGATTTGTTCGTATAACATCATGATTAGTGCACTTTTTATTAAAGATTTCAAGGTCAAACCTTATGTTAGGGGTACAAATTGCCCAGGGAGGAATTTCGGAGAAAGATTTAGGGATTATTGGTGGGAACTCTAGGTTTAACTTTTGTAGCAAGAGAGACAGTCTGCGATGAAAGGGTTGTGCCCATCCAGGATTAATATTATAAATCGAATGGAAACGGTTTGAGAATACTTGTTGATATGCGGTATTATTTGGGTTAGATGCTATAGATGTTGCATAGGTTAGTGAAAGTAGTTCTCTTCTGGCTGATAGTGGTGGTTCATTGACGTTGCACAGCAGTTTTGCTGTAGAACTAGTTACAAATGCTCCAGTAGCTATCCTTATAGCATTATTCTGGATTACATTCAGCGGTTTAAGATGAACAAGCTTTGCTGATATGTACACTATTGAACCATAGTCTATTCTAGAGCGAATTACTGCTCTATATATTTGTAGTAAACATTTTGTATCAGCTCCCCATTCGTGGTTTGCTAAAACTTTTAGAACATTTAGTTTTTCCTTGCAATTATTTTTAACTGCTTCTAGATGTGAAGCCCATGTAAGTTTTTTGTCGAATATCATTCCTAATATTTTTACACGGTCTTCATATTTTATATTGTGGTTTTGTAAAGTTAGTCTAGGATTTTGATTTGCAAGGTTCTGCCTGGTGAAATGTATCGCTTTCGTTTTCGATAAGGAGAATTTAAATCCGGTTTGTTTTGTCAATTTCATTAAATGTTCTATAGTTCTCTGGAGATGTCCTTGAACTGAATCAACATTTTTTCCTTTGCAGTATACGGTTAGATCATCTGCAAATAAACTAATCTTTACTGGTGCTTGTATTCTAGATGTTACATCATTTATAGCTATAAGGAAAAGCGTGACACTGAGAATGGACCCTTGTGGAACACCATTTCGTTGTTTCATGGAGCTGGAGTAGAAACCATTATATCTAACTCTGAATCGTCGTTCTTGGAGGAAATTACGACAAAAGGCTAATATGTTACCATTTAGTCCATAATCATGTAATGTTTTGATGATGTAGTATCTCCATGTCATATCGAATGCTTTTTCTAAGTCGAAACATATAGCAATTAGGTGTTGTTTGTTTGCAAACGCTTCGTGGATCTCACTGTCTAAACTAACTAAGTGATCATACGTTGAGTGGCCTTGTCGGAAGCCACTTTGGTGTTTTGTGAGAAAATTGTTTTTTTCCAGAAACCAGCACATTCTGCGATTTATAATGTTCTCCATTACTTTACACATGGTACATGTAAGTGAAATTGGCCTATAGCTTAGTGGGTTGGTTTTATCCTTTCCTGGTTTATAAATCGCTATCACGGTAGCTTCCTGCCATGCCTTTCGAAATTTGTTGGTGGTCCATATAAAATTGTAGATGTTAAGCAATTTTCTTTTGCCTTTATCGGACAGTTTCTGCAAAAATATGAACGGTACATTATCAGGCCCAGGTGCAGAATTACTACGACATGCTTTCAGTGTGGAGTCTAATTCGGATATTCTTATTTTTGAGTTTAAAGGATCTTCATCTTCATATGTGATGCATATTTGTTGTTTTTCTGCAATATTTTTGTATTCTACAAATGCAGTGTCATAGTTTGCATTACTAGATATGTTTGAAAAGTTGATTGCCAAAACTTCAGAGATACTTCCAGATGATGTAACTTCATTGCCATTATAATTAATAACATTAATTGTAGAAAGTGTGGGAGTTCCCTTGAATTTCCTAATCTTGTTCCATATTTCAGATGCACTGGTATTGCGATTTATTGATTTAACGTACTCCTTCCATGACAACTTTTTCCTTTCTTTTACAATTCGCCTGGCTTTCGCTCTTAGTCTTTTGAATGCAATGAGGTTATCTAAAGTAGAATGTTTTTTGTATCTATTGAAAGCTCTTTTCGATTCCTTAATGGCATTTTCGCAGTTGGCATTCCACCAGGGTACAGGTATACGATTTGGCGTTGGTTTTGTTTTGCAAATGCTTCCTTCGGCTGCATCAATAATAATTTGGGTGAACTTTTGGACGATGCTATCCAAATCATCTTCCATGTCCAAAGAATCGATACTGGCATCGACCAAATGTGCATACTGATTCCAGTTTGCTTGTTGTAACTTCCACCGGGGACAGAACTGTATTCTCTGTTTGTTGGAGTCATTAAGTTGGATTTGTATTGGGAAGTGGTCGCTATCGTAAAGATAAGATGTTTCCCATGCAAGGGTAGGTGCTAGCTGTGCTGAACTAATAGATAAATCTATAGTGCTGTAGGTTCCATTGGATGATACAAAGTGTGTTGCTGCGCCAGTGTTTAATAGAGTAATATTAGGATTATCTAATATTTGTTCCATGCGTCTACCTCTTATATTAGTACTTCGTGATCCCCATAACGTGTTATGACTGTTAAAGTCGCTTAAAATAAGAAAGGGCGTTGGAAGTTGTTGAATGAGATTTTCAATTTCATTTGTATTGAGGTCTTGACTGTTAGGTATATACATACTACACACAGTGATCTTCTTAGGAAACCGGATTGTTATAGAAATAGCTTCGAGATTAGTGTTTAAAATGACCTCCTCGCTAGCATACGAGTCTTTTATATATATGGCAACTCCACCACTAGCTACGTTAGAATGTATTCGATTTTTAGCGTGCGCACGATATCCTTTTAATTTTGCAGTATGAGTTCCTTTAAAGTTTGTCCCTTGTAGACTCATAATGTCAGGGTTATAGTTAGCTAGCAGTAATTTAATATTTTCTATTCGGGTATAAAACACGTTGACATTCCACTGAACAATATTGAACATTAAGTCAACCAATGGGTTATATTGGTATCGGAATTTTGATACGATATACGTAGTTTGTTTATTTCTTGTGCACATGTAATAAAGGGAGATAACTTTATACTCATTAACTGTACATTTTGTTGTTGTAGAGAGCTGTTAATATTCCATCGCAGAAGATTCATTGGATTCAAAGTCTTCTAAGTAATTGTCATCGCCGGTTGTTTCAATCCATTCAGCTAAAAGTTTCTTTTTAATTCTTGTAAGTCTGTTCTTTAAGTGCTTGTCGGCAGAAGGATATAGTAGTTTGATCATTTTAATAAGATCTTTAATGTCAGTGGTATAGTCTTTAGCAATATTCATAGGGGATGGTGATCCAAGAGCATTTTCAGTGAAACTAATAAATTGTTCATATGATAGAGCAAATTTTTCTGGAGAGCTATCAATTATGTCTTTTATTTTTAGTGTTTTTGCGTCTTCAGTGTTTGTATCAGACAGTTCCGAGCTTTCTTCAGATTCAGTTTTTTTTTCGCTTTAATTTTCTGGTGACTTTGACTGAGTTGGGGGTTTTAAATAGCGCAATGGCGGTGGATGAACCTTGGGAAGGACTATCTACTTTAGGTTGAGCTATTTTTTCTTGAGGATCTTCAGGTGTGGTGGTTATAACTGAAGATTGGGAAGAAATGATTTTTTCTGCTGTGGTATTCTTCTCATTGCTAGGTTCAGGTTGGCGTTGATGCACTTCGTTAACAGACAGTGCATTATCTGAGCCGATGAGCTGGTTGCGTATTGTTGCACTATGAGGGCACGCAGCTGCTAGATGGCTATTCTGTTTGCATATGTGGCAGGCAAGTCCATCTGTAGTAATAAAAATCCTGTAGTCTGTATTTTCATGGTTAATGAGCAGTGTGGTAGGTATATTTACGGATTCTTCGTCAGCAACGTATACTTGTCTTCGGAAACTTAGCACATGTGCATATTCTGGATTTACAAGACCTGCTCGTAGAAAGCTTATTTGAGATACAAGTTTCAGTCCATGTACCTTTAACGCCGATTCTATAACTTGATGAGGAATTGACGGGCACGCATTTGAAATTATAATGCGTTTTGATGGTGATATTAGCCTGCGTATTGCCGTTTCGTTTCCATTTACCTCAATTGTACTGTGTGTAGATAACAAATTTTCCACATGTTCCTTGCTTGCTAAGAAAATGCATATTCTATTATTCGACATTCTAGACACATACCTTATATTTTGTGGTTTGACAATGTCTCCAATTGCAGTTACATAATCTTGTTGGGGGGTGTTGTTAATTGCTGTAATAACTATTGCTTGATTTTTGGAAAGAAATTGGATTTGGGAGGTTTTGGTTTTATTAGCGTACATTTTGGTCTGTTGTTTGGAATGGAGCAGTACGGGTTAGTGGTTAAATAAGCAAAGGATATTGGTATTCCAGTTTAGGAATAAGTTACGGTTATGAAATTGTTAATGTTTTCTGTTTAGCGTAAACTACGAAAATATAATTTCGTGCACTTGCAAACTGGGCGATAACCCCGCGATTATCGCGGCCCACCGCGATACGATCCGTTCACAATCACGTCCACGGTCGAACTCCTTAAATATGATTGTTTAGTTACAAAATAAGTTAAACAAGTATCGCATACTAAAGTTTGAGAGTGTTTCTTATGCATTTGAGTTGTAACCAATCTAACAGAAATAAAACTGCCCCACACCGTTGGATATCATTACTAAATGTATAGCATTTTTATTAATTTCAGTATTTTTACTAATATATATGCTCAGTAATGCATTCTTACCAAATTTGTTTTTTCGTTCTAGCGTAATTATATACATTTATACGTAAATCATTCACTGTTTCAAATTTTGATATATCTTTCAATTTCATTGGAAATTCTAGTCCCGAGTACTATAAAAATTTACTGAAATGTGGATATGAAGATATTCTATCAGAACTCTTATTTGCAGGGTGTAATGCTGACACTACCGACCACAAAAAATAATATTCATCATCATTTTCTACGTTAATCACAGGCTTTTTATTTTTAATATCTTGAGGTAACTCAATATCTCTTGTTACGATACTTTTGGAGTGTCCCCCGTAGTATTGAACTTTGGCTAGCTGAATTTTGAACTTGAATATTTATGGTTGGCTTTTGTCAATTTTTGCATGCTTTAAACTAGGTATATTTAGCTGTATCTTATTTTTAATTATTTTTCTATAATTATCAAGCAGTTTGGCAAGCAACTCCTCGAATAATTACCCATATTTTACAAACTACATTTATTTAGGTCATATTCCTACAGATATTTGTATATGGCGCTTAGGCAACCCTTGTTACAAATTCTTCTGCACTATTCTATTTGTTGCTAGATAAAGGATATCACTTCTTGCAGTCAAATTTTTCAGGCTGTTTTTTTCGCATCTTCTGGCCCAAAAATTTTGGAAAGTTTTGATAACTGGTAGCTGGTGGATTTTTGAGGTCTTTCCCATTTTAAACTTGGTGCAGGCTGCTAGTGCCTCGGCCGTGTGCTTAAATTTTTGAGCTAATTAGTATAGCTCCGCTCCGTTTTGATTTTTCGAAGGATCTGAAAAAGCACATGTGCCCTTAAGACGTTCGTATTTGATTTGGTTATACGTACGTCCTTCGCAACTGCGGATTCGTCTTAGGCCAGCATTGCTTCTGCCCTTTCTTCTGGCTCAATTCCAGCGTGAGGTAAGATAAGGCCAGTTTCTTCTTATTTGGGACTTATTTGGGCGTTGTGCGTTATAGCCATTTACTGTCGGACACCATTCCCTGTGGGATTCGATTTGCTGCGGATTTCGATTTACTGTGGACTTGGATTTATTGTGGGATGCCATTTCCTGTCGGCTACGACCTTGGGAGAGTTCGGACGCTTCCTGCGAGAGGTTGAACTCCCCCCTGAAGAGGCTTAGCACTCCTTGTTCAGCTGTACTCTGCGGGCATCCATACCGTCGATTTGGGCCCCTGAAACCATCGAATTGTCAAGGAGCTCTACAAATTCCCTGGTAGCTACGCTGGAGGGGTAGCACTGCACTCACCTGTGATACAATCACCGCCTCCTAGGTCCGCTGGGCCTCCCGCTGTGTCTGCCGGAACCCCATTGCTTCTGCCGTCTCCGGCCCCCGCAATCCACAGGTCAGGAGCTGACATGTTTTTACTACAGGCAAGAAACTGATATAGCTATTTGCGCCTGGTGTATTTTATAGTTAGTTATTGGAATCTCGTCTCATTAACAGATAGGGCATGTAGGATCTTTTTGGCACAGTAATGCTTCGTCGAGTTAGATGTTAGTGCATGCTTTTGTATAATTTTAATGTGTTATTGTGATAGGGCTATTGCAAATTTTGAGCGCCCATTTTGTGCAGGCTACTGACTTTTATTGAATTTTTAATCGAGCTCACTCGAATTGGTAAAGACAGCCCTGTGGCTCAATCCTGTAGAAGCCTTCGGTTTCGGATTGGCCTCGAACCACGGCGTCTCCGTGGGGGGCCCGCGAGGACCTTGCTTAGGAGGTTCCGCTGCCGCTGGAGGCCGCCGCGCCCCATAGAACTCCCCTGCAAATTGTATGTTAGATCATCCGCGCTAGTAGTTCAGTTTTAAGGCAGCACTTACCGCATTTTGCCTACTGTTTGCTCGATATCTTCGGGTTTGTGTCGACGCCATTTGCATGTCGGTCGCTGAGGTCTGACGTCATTTTTAGCGTATCGTGGCTAGAGAACCGATTTCGGTAGCCGATTGCCTTACTTAGGAGTCGCGTGAGCCCGTTAATTATTTTGTCGGAACTCTGTTTGCGGCGTTCGCGATTTTTCCGCGTTATTGTAATTTATTCGCGAGTTTACGTAGGTACAAGTTTGCCGAAGGTTTATTCAAACGATTGCTTTAGCGTTCATTTATGCACCTGATGTATTTCCACAAAGAAAACCGCTCTGTGACTATATGGCCATAAACCCTCGTAGTTTTGACATTAGAAATTTTGGATTAATTACTTTAGGATCTTACTGAGCTGATATTCGGGGTTTCGCATCAGCTGTGCGCTTGCATAACCTGGCCCTGCTATATCCTGCCTCGCAGGGATTAATTAATTTATTTATTTACTTTTTTTAATTTAATACTCGCTACGCTCCGTTCTTAACCGCGCAATGTTTTAATGTGTTAGCCCATTCACAGGTCATAGTCATTGCTGCTCGTGGGCTACTATCTGCTCGATATTTATATTTATATTTGTATTTATATTTATTATTGCATGTCGCATACTGTGTGTTTTCTTTGGTGTTGCTAGAAATATTACCTGCTGTGATTTATATATATACCTGTGTTAGCCTTGCGCTATAGTACGCACCAATATATTTAAAATAAAGCTGTGATCTATTCATTGGTTGTTGGTTTGTTTATTTTTGACTTGCTGGTTTTTATCCTCGACCTTGTGTAAGGTCCGGCACAAGGAATTGGATCTGAGTCTAGGACCTGGCGCCCACTCCTTTTTTTTGTATTCTTTTTCAGCATAGCTGGAACCCTGCGACCCTCGCGGCGAGCTAGCCCAATTAGGCCGATAGTTACCAGCCGGCAAAATAACTAGTATAACTTTCGCCAAAAGGTAAGGCCGACCGTCTATCTTCCCTGACACTCTACCTATTGTTAATGGCGTGTAATGATTTAAATTTACTTTTAAATGTAATATCTCAAGCAAACTCCAACCTGAATCACGTTCTTGAAAATCTTCTAATTTCGTCAACAGCTTATTCTCCACATTAGTCGCATACCACTGTTTTAAATTAGTACCAAAATCAATTTTTTCATTTTTAGTAGCAAACGTTTTTAAATCTATTTTGCCACTACTAGGTTTTATAAAATATGCACTAAATATTACATTAGCTTTAAGCATTAAGTTATTTTTAATAATTTGTTTTACTTTTATTGAGAAACTTCTGTGTGCTTTTGAAAGAAATTCTTGAGGTTTCTTGTAGCCTAAATTTACTGTCATATACCTGTTCTTATTCTACTATTAAAACACGATTCTACATCTTGCCATACTAGCTTGTTCTTTTGCTGCTGCTGACCACTCCCTACACCCGCACCCTTCTTTGCTAAATTAGCTTTTAAATTTCTTAATAATAATTGCCGTTGTCCCTTTAATAAACTTAAATTTGCCTCTAGCCTGAATGGATTTTCATTTTTAAAAGTATGTTTACGGATAAATCGACTAACAATTAAAATCGTTTTATTTACATGTTTAAGCAATGTCTCAGCCTCATCATTATATTTTACAATCCCTATCGCGTTTCTGATTGTTTTTATTGAATTCAAACTTAATTCGGTAAGGCGGTCTGTCGCAGACATGTTCCCGCGCCTGTAGTTGTAATACTAACTCTTGCAGACAGCCGAGCCGGTCTATTTATTCATCGCCGCAACTGATAATGGTGGTCATTAAATGCATCAGAAAAAATTTCCAAACAAAGAATCCATTCGATTTAGCAGTTGTGCAGATTTTAAAACAATGACTTCATTGTTTAATTTTTACCAGCCTTGCACATTTTCAAGTCTGGACAAGTCTAAAGCTCTAGACAATATAACATCCGGTTTATCTGATAATGGAGGCCATTAACTACACCAGTAAAGATTCCCCCAGATAACAATGAATCTTGCAAAATTAGATTATAACCCCAAAAATTATCGTGAGAATCTTGTAAAATTTCAAAATTACATTTTTAGCCCCAAAAATTCATCGTCGGAACCGGAAGTGGCCGAGGCCAAACACCTGCCCTCTGCTAGGCCCGTGACCTTGACCTCCAAACCGTGGCCTTGAAAAAGTTTAAGGTCAAAAGTGCGCTAGAACGCCCCTAGGTACACTACTAGTACTCATAATTACTTTCTGAAAGTAATTAATTACGACATTCAATTGCTCAATTACTTTTGTGTAATTGAATTACTCTAAAGTATTTAAATTGCTTTGTAGGTATTTGAATTTCTTGTGATAATTGAAATTACTCGTGGCAATTGAATTATTTTTGGTAATTCAGTTGCTGGATATTAAATGGCCAGAATGTTAAAAATAGGATAGGGCCTTATCAAGTTTCACGTTAAGGAAATGGCAATAAGGCAGTTCTGGAGCAATATAAGTATAATTTATGAACTCCTATGACTAATTGGATAACAGCTAGTTTAGTACAGAAGCAAAGATATGCTTGGTGCAGGATGTAACATTTCAGCTTACTAATAATTATTTTGTAAGAAGCGAAAAATATGTCTGCAGTAAGTGTCGAGTTAATTTTTCCCATAACAATTGACAACAAATAGCTTCATTATACAATATTGGTTCATAATAATTATTTATTAATTTCAATTTGCTTTTTTAAAACTAGCACATGGCTATCTAAATACTACTAGATACAAATATACGACGACAATTTCTGAGCGCTAGGAATCAATTAAATCCATTCCGTGAGTTTTAGAAGTCATATTGTCTGGATTTGAGAACTTTTAAAATTAGTAAAAACGCAGAAAGCATAGCACCTGAGCGTTTGCAGCGTACTAATTGTATTTTTACAAACAATCACGACATACTAAAGGACAAACATACGAATTCCAGTATTTTTAAAACGAACGGCAACATTTAAAATCCATTTTTACATTAGATAAGCTGCATTACATTATAGCATCTGTTTATTACATAGTCTGCACCTTGAAAACACACGCTGGTTGTTTATTGACGGCTGGGAATTAGTATAATCCATTCCGTGAGCTTTAGAAGTTACATTGTCTTGATTTCAGATCTTACAAAATTACTAAATACGCAAAAAGTATAGCATCTGAGAGTTTTCAGCGTATTAATTGTGTTTATACAACCAATCACGACATACTGAAGGACAAACATAACTACGATCTTAAGTATTTTTAAAACGCATGGCAAAATTTAAAATACATTTTTAAGTTAGATAGGCTGTATTACATTATAGCAATTGTTGCTTAAGATCGTCTCCATCTTGAGACCACACTTTGGGTAATTTATGAGTGCTTGGAAGAAATTTAATACATTCCGCGCGGTTTAGAAGTTATATTGTTTTGATTTGCGACCATAAAAATTTGCTAAATACATAGAAAATATAGCACCGTGAGTTTTCAGCTTATTAGTTGTGTTTTTACAACCAATCACGACATACTGAAGACAAACATACGATCTCCAGTATTTCTAAAATGAATGGCGAAATCTAAAATACATTTTTACGTTAGATAATCTGTATTACATTATAGCAATTGTTGCTTAAGATCATCTCCATCGTGAGACCACACTTTGGGTAATTTATGAGTGCTGCGAAGAAATTTAATACATTCCGTGAGCTTTCGGAGTTATATCGTCTTGATTAAGGTCGGGACACACATTCCCGGACCGTGTCAGGACCGGAGCACGGCCGTCACCCGGTTATGTCTCGGGCCGTTCATCTAGAAACCACACATGTCCGTGTGACGGCCGTGTTCCGGACAGTGGGACTCGGAAGTTTTGTCAGTCTGCTTCGAAATCTTTGACGTGATCGGTTAAAAATATACGGGAATATTGTCTCAATTTTCTTCCACACTCTGTCCTTGTACTCTGCATTTCTGTACTTTTCATTTGCTTGGTTATAGAACTCATAGAGTACCGTAAACTTTCGAAGCTTCTCTATCAGTCGTTCTATGTCTATATTCACGCCGTATATAAACAATGAATTATAAAGTTTTGAAATGCTGCCATCAAAATACACCCACTAAGTACACGCAGATCAGCTAATCTACCACCGAGACCGGACCATCACCGTCAAAAAGTAAGCAAAACTATTATCACCCGGCCCGGGCCCGGTCCGGTGACGGCGCCCGGACATGGCACGGTGATGTGTGAACAGATGCATTTAATTTCACTGTGGAATTCATTAACCAGGTGACGACCGTCACCCGGCCGGGCTCCGGCCCTGACACGGTCCGGGAATGTGTGTCCAGACCTTTAGAGACCTTACAAAGTTACTAAATACGCAGAAAGTATATAGCACTTGAGTGTTTTGAGGGTATTAGTTGTGTTTTTACAACCAATTACGACATACTGAAGGACAAACATGCGATATCTAGTATTTTTAAAATCAATTGCAATATTTAAAATTCATTTGTACATTAGATAAACTGTATTATATTATAGCAATTGCTGCTTACTATCGTCTCCAACGTGGAAGCACACTCTGGGTGATTTGTGAGTGTTAGGAATCACTATAATCCATTCCGCGAGCTTTAGAAGTTATATTTCTTGATTTAAGACCTTACAAAGTTACTAAATATTCTGAAAGTATGTAGCACGTGAGCGTTTAAAGCGTATTAGTGTTTTTAAAACCAATCACGACATACTGAAAGAAAAACATCCGATCTTTAGTATTTTTATAACCAATTGCAATATTGCAGTATTATTATATGATAGACTGCACCTTTACAGTTTTGGATAGCAATCAGTCTAAGGGAAGGAAACCCTAAACTCAGATCACCTGGTCCTCCTGGTTGGGTTGGGGCGATGGGCCAGCAACCCGTTCCCCGGAAAATTTCTTTTAAAGAAAAATCCGCTAAAACTCCTAAGCTGAAGCCCGGAAATGTGACGGAAATAAACGGAGACGACATTGCTTACGTAAACGGTATATGAATTACGGAAATTGGAATAGTAGTGTACCTAGGCGGGTTCTGGCTCACTTTGACCTTGAACTTTTTTCAAGGTCACGGGCCTAGCCGAGGTCAAGGTCACGGGCGGGGGCGGGGTCATTGGCCTAGTCGGGGTCATTGACCTCGGCCACTTCCGAGAATTTTTTGAGCTAAAAGTGTAGTTTTTGAAAATTTTCCCACGCTCGAGGGGATGCCTAGGCCAAGGGGGCACTTCCGGGAATTTTTTTGGGTTAAAAGTGTAGTTTTTGAAATTTTCCCACGCTCGAGCGTCTGGGATGCAGACATGTCTATTCTTGCAGGATGTTGTTATCAGTAAATCAGAAGCTATTGTTACGCTTATCAAAATTTTCTCAGGCTCGACCGGATGTGAGTCATCGTCTGAGTACGCAGACATGTCTATTCTTGCAGGATGTTGTTGAACAATGGCATCCATTGTTTTAAAATCAGCACGAAATTCGAGAACAATGAAGCCATTGTTGTCTGGAGATTAAAATGTGCAAAGCTGGTAAAAAATAAACCGAATTAATTGTGGTCTAATAGTATATATCGAATTATTTCCACATAAAAAAAGATGCAATATAAAAATCCAAACCATTTTAAATATCTTGTTAGGTTTTTGTTTTATTACGCGTTCGACGAGATGTATGTCTGGATATTTAACTTGAATAGGCCGATTGGAAGCATCTTTTAGTAGATAGATAATGTGTTCGATCCCACTGGAGGACTGTTTAAGCGGTAGACAGTATTTAACAAAGTGTTGGGGTGTTAGAGACATTGTTTGTAAGCAAAGTAAATATTACGTGTTTTTTCCTGTACTTTATTAAATACACAGTCTCGAGCCGATAGTTATTTATTTCGCTTGGATTTATGTACAGCATCCCTCACTTTAGCAGGAAGCAAGTTCCTAAAGAAATATTATTATGCTGTAGAGATTTACAGGTTACAGTTCGGAGTTAAAAATTTTGGATATTAGCAACAGTACCATTTAATTGCATATTGTTTTCTTTTACCAAATTTTAGATTCGATAGGTTCGAAAGCACTGCTAACAGACAGACAGAAAACTTGTAAACCGGGCCTTGTCAAATATCGAACAGCAACATATATTAGTAAAAAATACCCTTCAGTTAGCAGGTTTGATGTAGTTTTAGCCAATCTTATACACATTCCAGCACTAAAAAATGGTAGGAAGCTAACACACACATAAGTACGGTGGGTCTTAGACAGCTGAATTTTATAATACAAAACAGGAGCGATAAAAGAACCGTCAGCATTTTTCAGTTTATCCGATTCGGCAACTTCCGCATATCGCAAAACAGACACCTTCTTTGTTCCTGTGTTGGCATCTTGGCTTTAAGAATGTTATGGTTTATTTACATCTTGTGTTAGCGCCCTTGGTTTTAAGAACGTTATGTAAATGAATATTTTATAGAATTTGGAAAACTAAAGAATATATTAACAGATAATACAACTTATTTTAAAAACGCGAGGTTTATAAATACAATACAGCAAACCATAAAAGTTGGTTTTTGTTGTATAAGCAAGCCAATCCGGTAGAGAGATATTTAAGAGGGGTGATAAAATACTTAAAGAAAATATTAGCAGATAATACATTTGAAAAATCTGCACGACTAATACTCAAGATTATTACAATTAGAGACTGCAGACAAAAGGTAAGATATCAAAATTTTTTAAAATAAAGCCCTGAGAATAAGAACTAAAGAAAACCAAATAAAAGCTATTAGGCCACAACAATATTCTAATTAATAAGGATGCTATACACGATATCCAACGGCGTGGGACAGTTCATTTTTACCGCATAAAAAACTTATTGCTTAGAAATCAGGTTCAGATACCTGTTTAATGGAAACATTTTCTTGAATTTCTAATCGAATCTAAAATTTGGGTCTTAACGTAAAAATATTTAAGTCGTTAGGTTGACTGTGCCAAGTTTCCACGAAAAAACTAAAGCTCCTACAAGCCAGATTCTTGAATCAAGTAAATAATACAGCAAGGCATAAAAGTTGGTTTTTGCAATATAAGACATCCGCAAGCCAATCCTAAACTGGTAGTTTTAAATAGCAGAATTTTATAATACAAAACGAAGCGATGAAATAGTCGTCTGTTGATCATATTTTTGTAGCCACCCAGCATCTTTCAGTTATCCTATCATCTCCTTTGTTGCAGGTGTTAATAGAGGCTATATTTGTGTGTCGCCACAGACCTGTCAAGACTTGTGGATGTGAGCGTCTGGGAATGTGCAAGGTTGCTAAAAATGAACCGGATGTCTGGGGTTTCTGAGCAGGTCTGCGCGGGGGTCTGCGCGAGGGTTTGGCGGTAAATTCAAATTCTGCGCATTATTTTGACGGTGAATTTTAAATTATGATCAGGTTTTTGGCGGGAAAATCTGGGAGTGTACAAGGTTGCTAAAATGTATGGGGTCTTTGTCTGAGAAATTTACACCAGATGTTGTTAATGACCTCCATTATCAGTGTCTATAAATTTGGTAGACAGACAGACAGGCAGACCAACAGGCAGGCAGACAGACAGGCAGGCAGACAAACAGACAGACAGGCAGACAGGCAGGTGGACAGACAGACAGACAGACAGACAGACAGACAGACAGACAGACAGAGAAACAGACAGACAGACAGACAGACAGACAGACAGACAGCTAGACAGGTAAACAGCTGTTCCTGTAACGGTTTTATGGGCACGACGGTGTAATAAAACGACAATTGTAAATATAATTGTATTTTATTTGTCTAATGTACATGTATAAAATTATTACAAATGTATGTTATACACTAGTTAATTATTGTGGTAGAGGTGTTGTTGTCATCTCTGTCTGGAGGATCTCTTCGTGCTGTTTCCGAACTGGATTTATTCAATTATTCCTGCCTCTTTTAACTCTTCTATTATACTAACAATTTCATTTATATGATTTGTATGACCAGATGCTTGAGAGGCATACAGTAACTTTAATCGATCAACTAATTCGTTCGAATCATCCCAGTAAACATAATCCAACGGTTTATTGCTAACTTGTTTATACATTTGCTGCATACCTTTACCAGTAAGCTTTCTAGTCCTTAACGATATCGATGATGGCGTGGGTGATGATGACAGGTTAGATTTTATAAATTTCTTGTATTTCGCTTGGTTGAAACCTACCTTCTGATCATTTTTATCAAAATTTCTATGCGCTGCATTTGTTCTGTTTATGATATCAATATAATTTGCTCTATCTGTCAGCGTTGGAGTTATTTGAGGATCGTTTTTAAATAGTAATTCGTACAAACCAGGCGTACCTTCATAGTGCACATTTTTAACAATTATATCTGATCCCTTTATATCTAACTCATCTCCACCAAAATAAAATTGGTTTTTATCAAAATCATATTTAATTCCATACCTCCCTAGATTTGGTCTTTCTATAAGATAAGTGCTTACATATTTCCTAGGAAGTTCGTCATACTGTTCTAAGAAAGAACTTATAGCTTGCGGCTGAAATTTGTTTGCTATAGTTGTATTAGGTTCATCTTCGGAGGATTCACACAATACTTCATCAGCCGGTTTTGGTGTAAATAATTCTAGTTTTGGAGGATTTGATATATTGATATATTCATCATCGTCATCATCCGCGTCATAATCGTATTTAATTGGAGGATTTGATATATTGATATATTCATCATCGTCATCATCCGCGTCATAATCGTATT